>JAVKPL010005881.1:0-24325 GCA_032173675.1 Gastrolobium villosum | reverse complement strand
GTCGAAAACGGTTGAATAAAATAAATGCAAAAGAAATTGGTTTTGTGAAGTTTTTCGACTGAAAATGGATTCCGTAGAAGATTTTTGATGGAAAATGGATTCCGTCGAAAATTTTTGACGGCAAATGAATTCCATAGAAAATAGATTAATAAAATAAATGCAAAAGAAATTGATTTTCTGAAGTTTTTCAACGAAAAACAAATTCCGTCAAAAACGGATGAATAAAATAAATGCAAAAGAAATTGATTTTATGAAGTTTTTCGATGAAAAATGGATTCCGTCGAACATTTTTGACGAAAAATGTATTCCGTCGAAAATGGATGAATAAAATAATTGCAAAAGAAATTGATTTTGTGAAGTTTTTCGACGGAAAACAAATTCCGTCGAAAATGGATGAATAAAATAAATGCAAAAGAAATTGATTTTGTGAAGATTTTTGACGGAAAATGGATTCCATCGAAGATTTTTGACGGAAAATAAATTCCATCAAACATGGATGAATAAAATAAATGCAAAAGAAATTGATTTTGTGAAGTTTTTCGACGGGAAATGGATTAGGTCAAAAAATTTTGACGGAAAATGTATTCCGTCGAAAACGGATGAATAAAATAAATGCAAAAGAAATTGATTTTGTGAAGTTTTTCAACGGAAAAAGAATTGCGTCGAAAACGGATTAATAAAATAAATGCAAAAGAAATTGATTTTTTGAAGTTTTTCGACGGAAAATGGATTTCGTAGAAGATTTTTGATGGAAAATGGATTCCATCGAAGATTTTTGAGAGAAAATGAATTCCGTCGAAAACGGATGAATAAAATAAATGCAAAAGAAATTGATTTTGTGAAGTTTTTCGACGGAAAATGGATTCTGTCGAAGATTTTGGACGGAAAACGAATACCGTCGAAAATGGATGAATAAAATAAATGCAAAAGAAATTGATTTTATGAAGTTTTTCGACGAAAAATGTATTCCGTCGAAGATTTTTGGCGGAAAATGAATTCCGTCGATAATTGATGAATAAAATAAATGCAAAAGAAATTGATTTTATCAAGTTTTTCGACGAAAAATGTATTCCGTCGAAAACGGATTAATAAAATAAATGTAAAAGAAATTGATTTTGTGAATTTTTTTAACGGAAAATGAATTCCGTCGAAAATGAAGTTTTTCGACGGAAAATGGATTCCGTAGAAGATTTTTGATGGAAAATGGTTTCCGTCGAAGATTTTTGATGGAAAATGAATTCCTTCGAAAACGGATGAATAAAATAAATGCAAAAGAAATTGGTTTTGTGAAGTTTTTCGACAGAAAATGGATTCCGTCGAAGATTTTTGACGGAAAATGAATTCCGTCGAAAATGGATGAATAAAATAAATGCATAAGAAATTGATTTTATGAAGTTTTTCGATGAAAAATGGATTCCGTCGAACATTTTTGACGAAAATGTATTCCGTCGAAAACGGATGAATAAAATAAATGCAAAAGAAATTGATTTTGTGAAGTTTTTCGAAGGAAAACAAATTCTGTCGAAAACGGATGAATAAAATAAATGCAAAAGAAATTGTTTTTGTGAAGATTTTTGACGGAAAATGGATTCCGTTGAAGATTTTTGACGGAAAATGAATTCCATCGAAAATGGATGAATAAAATAAATGCAAAAGAAATTGATTTTGTGAAGTTTTTCGACGGAAAATGGATTCGGTCGAAGATTTTTGACGGAAAATGTATTCCGTTGAAAACGGATGAATAAAATAAATACAAAAGAAATTGATTTTGTGAAGTTTTTCGACGGAAAAAGAATTGCGTCGAAAACGGATTAATAAAATAAATGCAAAAGAAATTGATTTTTTGAAGTTTTTCGACGAAAAATGAATTTCGTAGAAGATTTTTGATGGAAAATGGATTTCGTCGAAGATTTTTGACAGAAAATGAATTCCGTCGAAAACGGATGAATAAAATAAATGCAAAAGAAATTGATTTTATCAAGTTTTTCGACGAAAATTGTATTCCGTCGAAGATTTTTGACGGAAAATGAATTCCGTCGAAAATGGATGAATAAAATAAATGCAAAAGAAATTGATTTTATCAAGTTTTTCGACGCAAAATGTATTCCGTCGAAGATTTTTGACGAAAAATGTATTCCGTCGAAAACGGATGAATAAAATAAATGCAAAACAAATTGATTTTGTGAAATTTTTCAACGGAAAACAAATTCCGTCGAAAACGGATAAATAAAATAAATGCAAAAGAAATTGATTTTGTGAAGTTTTTCGACTGAAAATGGATTCCGTAGAAGATTTTTGACGGAAAATGGATTCCGTCGAAAAAATTTTACGGCAAATGAATTCCATCGAAAACGGATTAATAAAATAAATGCAAAAGAAATTGATTTTTTTAGAAGTTTTTCGACGAAAAATAAATTCCGTCAAAAACGGATGAATAAAATAAATGCAAAAGAAATTGATTTTATGAAGTTTTTCGATGAAAAATGGATTCCGTCAAACATTTTTGACGAAAAATGTATTCCGTCGAAAATGGATGAATAAAATAAATGCAAAAGAAATTGATTTGGTGAAGTTTTTCGACGGAAAACAAATTCCGTCGAAAACGGATGAATAAAATAAATGCAAAAGAAATTGATTTTGTGAAGTTTTTCGACGGAAAGTGGATTAGGTCGAAAATTTTTGACGCAAAATGTATTCCGTCGAAAACGGATGAATAAAATAAATGCAAAAGAAATTGATTTTGTGAAGTTTTTCGACGGAAAAAGAATTGCGTCGAAAACGGATTAATAAAATAAATGCAAAAGAAATTGATTTTTTGAAGTTTTTCGACGAAAAATGAATTTCGTAGAAGATTTTTGATGGAAAATGGATTTCGTCGAAGATTTTTGACAGCAAATGAATTCCGTCGAAAACGGATGAATAAAATAAATGTAAAAGAAATTGATTTTGTGAATATTTTTAACGGAAAATGAATTCTGTCGAAAATGAAGTTTTTCGACGGAAAATGGATTCCGTAGAAGATTTTTGATGGAAAAGGGTTTCCGTCGAAGATTTTTGATGGAAAATGAATTCCTTCGAAAACGGATGAATAAAATAAATGCAAAAGAAATTGATTTTGTGAAGTTTTTCGACGGAAAATGGATTCCGTCGAAGATTTTTGACGGAAAATGAATTCCGTCGAAAATGGATGAATAAAATAAATGCATAAGAAATTGATTTTATGAAGTTTTTCGATGAAAAATGGATTCCGTCGAACATTTTTGACGAAAATGTATTCCGTCGAAAACGGATGAATAAAATAAATGCAAAAGAAATTGATTTTGTGAAGTTTTTCGACGGAAAACAAATTCCGTCGAAAACGGATGAATAAAATAAATGCAAAAGAAATTGTTTTTGTGAAGATTTTTGACGGAAAATGGATTCCGTTGAAGATTTTTGACGGAAAATGAATTCCATCGAAAACGGATGAATAAAATAAATGCAAAAGAAATTGATTTTGTGAAGTTTTTCGACGGAAAATGGATTCGGTCGAAGATTTTTTGACGGAAAATGTATTCCGTCGAAAACGGATGAATAAAATAAATGCAAAAGAAATTGATTTTATGAAGTTTTTCGACGAAAAATGTATTCCGTCGAAGATTTTTGGCGGAAAATGAATTCCGTCGATAATTGATGAATAAAATAAATGCAAAAGAAATTGATTTTATCAAGTTTTTCGACGAAAAATGTATTCCGTCGAAAACGGATTAATAAAATAAATGTAAAAGAAATTGATTTTGTGAATATTTTTAACGGAAAATGAATTCCGTCGAAAATGAAGTTTTTCGACGGAAAATGGATTCCGTAGAAGATTTTTGATGGAAAATGGTTTCCGTCGAAGATTTTTGATGGAAAATGAATTCCTTCGAAAACGGATGAATAAAATAAATGCAAAAGAAATTGATTTTGTGAAGTTTTTCGACGGAAAATGGATTCCGTCGAAGATTTTTGACGGAAAATGAATTCCGTCGAAAATGGATGAATAAAATAAATGCATAAGAAATTGATTTTATGAAGTTTTTCGATGAAAAATGGATTCCGTCGAACATTTTTGACGAAAATGTATTCCGTCGAAAACGGATGAATAAAATAAATGCAAAAGAAATTGATTTTGTGAAGTTTTTCGAAGGAAAACAAATTCCGTCGAAAACGGATGAATAAAATAAATGCAAAAGAAATTGTTTTTGTGAAGATTTTTGACGGAAAATGGATTCCGTTGAAGATTTTTGACGGAAAATGAATTCCATCGAAAACGGATGAATAAAATAAATGCAAAAGAAATTGATTTTGTGAAGTTTTTCGACGGAAAATGGATTCGGTCGAAGATTTTTGACGGAAAATGTATTCCGTTGAAAACGGATGAATAAAATAAATGCAAAAGAAATTGATTTTGTGAAGTTTTTCGACGGAAAAAGAATTGCGTCGAAAACGGATTAATAAAATAAATGCAAAAGAAATTGATTTTTTGAAGTTTTTCGACGAAAAATGAATTTCGTAGAAGATTTTTGATGGAAAATGGATTTCGTCGAAGATTTTTGACAGAAAATGAATTCCGTCGAAAACGGATGAATAAAATAAATGCAAAAGAAATTGATTTTATCAAGTTTTTCGACGAAAATTGTATTCCGTCGAAGATTTTTGACGGAAAATGAATTCCGTCGAAAATGGATGAATAAAATAAATGCAAAAGAAATTGATTTTATCAAGTTTTTCGACGCAAAATGTATTCCGTCGAAGATTTTTGACGAAAAATGTATTCCGTCGAAAACGGATGAATAAAATAAATGCAAAACAAATTGATTTTGTGAAATTTTTCGACGGAAAACAAATTCCGTCGAAAACGGATAAATAAAATAAATGCAAAAGAAATTGATTTTGTGAAGTTTTTCGACTGAAAATGGATTCCGTAGAAGATTTTTGACGGAAAATGGATTCTGTCGAAAAAATTGTACGGCAAATGAATTCCATCGAAAACGGATTAATAAAATAAATGCAAAAGAAATTGATTTTCAGAAGTTTTTCGACGAAAAATAAATTCCGTCAAAAACGGATGAATAAAATAAATGCAAAAGAAATTGATTTTATGAAGTTTTTCGATGAAAAATGGATTCCGTCAAACATTTTTGACGAAAAATGTATTCCGTCGAAAATGGATGAATAAAATAAATGCAAAAGAAATTGATTTGGTGAAGTTTTTCGACGGAAAACAAATTCCGTCGAAAACGGATGAATAAAATAAATGCAAAAGAAATTGATTTTGTGAAGTTTTTCGACGGAAAGTGGATTAGGTCGAAAATTTTTGACGCAAAATGTATTCCGTCGAAAACGGATGAATAAAATAAATGCAAAAGAAATTGATTTTGTGAAGTTTTTCGACGGAAAAAGAATTGCGTCGAAAACGGATTAATAAAATAAATGCAAAAGAAATTGATTTTTTGAAGTTTTTCGACGAAAAATGAATTTCGTAGAAGATTTTTGATGGAAAATGGATTCCGTCGAAGATTTTTGACAGAAAATGAATTCCGTCGAAAACGGATGAATAAAATAAATGTAAAAGAAATTGATTTTGTGAATATTTTTAACGGAAAATGAATTCTGTCGAAAATGAAGTTTTTCGACGGAAAATGGATTCCGTAGAAGATTTTTGATGGAAAAGGGTTTCCGTCGAAGATTTTTGATGGAAAATGAATTCCTTCGAAAACGGATGAATAAAATAAATGCAAAAGAAATTGATTTTGTGAAGTTTTTCGACGGAAAATGGATTCCGTCGAAGATTTTTGACGGAAAATGAATTCCGTCGAAAATGGATGAATAAAATAAATGCATAAGAAATTGATTTTATGAAGTTTTTCGATGAAAAATGGATTCCGTCGAACATTTTTGACGAAAATGTATTCCGTCGAAAACGGATGAATAAAATAAATGCAAAAGAAATTGATTTTGTGAAGTTTTTCGACGGAAAACAAATTCCGTCGAAAACGGATGAATAAAATAAATGCAAAAGAAATTGTTTTTGTGAAGATTTTTGACGGAAAATGGATTCCGTTGAAGATTTTTGACGGAAAATGAATTCCATCGAAAACGGATGAATAAAATAAATGCAAAAGAAATTGATTTTGTGAAGTTTTTCGACGGAAAATGGATTCGGTCGAAGATTTTTGACGGAAAATGTATTCCGTCGAAAACGGATGAATAAAATAAATGCAAAAGAAATTGATTTTGTGAAGTTTTTCGACGGAAAAAGAATTGCGTCGAAAACGGATTAATAAAATAAATGCAAAAGAAATTGATTTTTTGAAGTTTTTCGACGAAAAATGAATTTCGTAGAAGATTTTTGATGGAAAATGGATTTCGTCGAAGATTTTTGACAGAAAATGAATTCCGTCGAAAACGGATGAATAAAATAAATGCAAAAGAAATTGATTTTATCAAGTTTTTCGACGAAAATTGTATTCCGTCGAAGATTTTTGACGGAAAATGAATTCCGTCGAAAATGGATGAATAAAATAAATGCAAAAGAAATTGATTTTATCAGGTTTTTCGACGCAAAATGTATTCCGTCGAAGATTTTTGACGAAAAATGTATTCCGTTGAAAACGGATGAATAAAATAAATGCAAAATAAATTGATTTTGTGAAGTTTTTCGACGGAAAACAAATTCCGTCGAAAACGGATGAATAAAATAAATGCAAAAGAAATTGATTTTGTGAAGTTTTTCGACTGAAAATGGATTCCGTAGAAGATTTTTGACGGAAAATGGATTCCGTCGAAAATTTTTGACGGCAAATGAATTCCATCGAAAACGGATTAATAAAATAAATGCAAAAGAAATTGATTTTCTGAAGTTTTTCGATGAAAAACAAATTCCGTCAAAAACGGATGAATAAAATAATTGCAAAAGAAATTTATTTTGTGAAGTTTTTCAACGGAAATAGAATTGCGTCGAAAACGGATGAATAAAATAAATGCAAAAGAAATTGATTTTGTGAAGATTTTTGACGGAAAATGGATTCCGTCGAAGATTTTTGACGGAAAATAAATTCCATCGAACATGGATGAATAAAATAAATCGAAAAGAAATTGATTTTGTGAAGTTTTTCGACGGAAAATGGATTAGGTCGAAATTTTTTGACGGAAAATGTATTCCGTCGAAAACGGATGAATAAAATAAATGCAAAAGAAATTGATTTTGTGAAGTTTTTCGACGGAAAATGGATTCCGTCGAAGATTTTTGACGGAAAATGGATTCCGTCGAAGATTTTTGACGGAAAATGTATTCCATCGAAAACGGATGAATAAAATAAATGCAAAAGAAATTGATTTTGTGAAGTTTTTCGACGGAAAAACAATTGCGTCGAAAACGGATTAATAAAATAAATGCAAAAGAAATTGATTTTTTGAAGTTTTTCGACGAAAAATGAATTTCGTAGAAGATTTTTGATGGAAAATGGATTCCGTCGAAGATTTTTGACAGAAAATGAATTCCGTCGAAAACGGATGAATAAAATAAATGCAAAAGAAATTGATTTTATCAAGTTTTTCGACGAAAATTGTATTCCGTCGAAGATTTTTGACGAAAAATGAATTCCGTCGAAAATGGATGAATAAAATAAATGCATAAGAAATTGATTTTATCAAGTTTTTCGACGCAAAATGTATTCCGTCGAAGATTTTTGACGAATAATGTATTCCGTCGAAAACGGATGAATAAAATAAATGCAAGATAAATTGATTTTGTGAAGTTTTTCGACAGAAAACAAATTCCGTCGAAAACGGTTGAATAAAATAAATGCAAAAGAAATTGGTTTTGTGAAGTTTTTCGACTGAAAATGGATTCCGTAGAAGATTTTTGACGGAAAATGGATTCCGTCGAAAATTTTTGACGGCAAATGAATTCCATAGAAAACGGATTAATAAAATAAATGCAAAAGAAATTGATTTTCTGAAGTTTTTCAACGAAAAACAAATTCCGTCAAAAATGGATGAATAAAATAAATGCAAAAGAAATTGATTTTATGAAGTTTTTCGATGAAAAAATGGATTCCGTCGAACATTTTTGACGAAAAATGTATTCCGTCGAAAACGGATGAATAAAATAATTGCAAAAGAAATTGATTTTGTGAAGTTTTTCGACGGAAAACAAATTCCGTCGAAAATGGATGAATAAAATAAATGCAAAAGAAATTGATTTTGTGAAGATTTTTGACGGAAAATGGATTCCGTCGAAGATTTTTGACGGAAAATAAATTCCATCGAACATGGATGAATAAAATAAATGCAAAAGAAATTGATTTTGTGAAGTTTTTCGACGGAAAATGGATTAGGTCGAAATTTTTTGACGGAAAATGTATTCCGTCGAAAACGGATGAATAAAATAAATGCAAAAGAAATTGATTTTGTGAAGTTTTTCAACGGAAAAAGAATTGCGTCGAAAACGGATTAATAAAATAAATGCAAAAGAAATTGATTTTTTGAAGTTTTTCGACGGAAATTGGATTTCGTAGAAGATTTTTGATGGAAAATGGATTCCGTCGAAGATTTTTGACAGAAAATGAATTCCGTCGAAAACGGATGAATAAAATAAATGCAAAAGAAATTGATTTTGTGAAGTTTTTCGACGGAAAATGGATTCTGTCGAAGATTTTGGACGGAAAACGAATACCGTCGAAAATGGATGAATAAAATAAATGCAAAAGAAATTGATTTTATGAAGTTTTTCGACGAAAAATGTATTCCGTCGAAGATTTTTGGCGGAAAATGAATTCCGTCGAAAATTGATGAATAAAATAAATGCAAAAGAAATTGATTTTGTGAATATTTTTAACGGAAAATGAATTCCGTCGAAAATGAAGTTTTTCGACGGAAAATGGATTCCGTAGAAGATTTTTGATGGAAAATGGTTTCCGTCGAAGATTTTTGATGGAAAATGAATTCCTTCGAAAACGGATGAATAAAATAAATGCAAAAGAAATTGATTTTGTGAAGTTTTTCGACGGAAAATGGATTCCGTCGAAGATTTTTGACGGAAAATGAATTCCGTCGAAAATGGATGAATAAAATAAATGCATAAGAAATTGATTTTATGAAGTTTTTCGATGAAAAATGGATTCCGTCGAACATTTTTGACGAAAATGTATTCCGTCGAAAACGGATGAATAAAATAAATGCAAAAGAAATTGATTTTGTGAAGTTTTTCGACGGAAAACAAATTCCGTCGAAAACGGATGAATAAAATAAATGCAAAAGAAATTGTTTTTGTGAAGATTTTTGACGGAAAATGGATTCCGTTGAAGATTTTTGACGGAAAATGAATTCCATCGAAAACGGATGAATAAAATAAATGCAAAAGAAATTGATTTTGTGAAGTTTTTCGACGGAAAATGGATTCGGTCGAAGATTTTGGACGGAAAATGTATTCCGTCGAAAACGGATGAATAAAATAAATGCAAAAGAAATTGATTTTGTGAAGTTTTTCGACGGAAAAAGAATTGCGTCGAAAACGGATTAATAAAATAATGCAAAAGAAATTTTTTTTTTGAAGTTTTTCGACGAAAAATGAATTTCGTAGAAGATTTTTGATGGAAAATGGATTTCGTCGAAGATTTTTGACAGAAAATGAATTCCGTCGAAAACGGATGAATAAAATAAATGCAAAAGAAATTGATTTTATCAAGTTTTTCGACGAAAATTGTATTCCGTCGAAGATTTTTGACGGAAAATGAATTCCGTCGAAATTGGATGAATAAAATAAATGCAAAAGAAATTGATTTTATCAAGTTTTCGACGCAAAATGTATTCCGTCGAAGATTTTTGACGAAAAATGTATTCCGTCGAAAACGGATGAATAAAATAAATGCAAAACAAATTGATTTTGTGAAATTTTTCGACGGAAAACAAATTCCGTCGAAAACGGATGAATAAAATAAATGCAAAAGAAATTGATTTTGTGAAGTTTTTCGACTGAAAATGGATTCCGTAGAAGATTTTTGACGGAAAATGGATTCCGTCGAAATTTTTTTACGGCAAATGAATTCCATCGAAAACGGATTAATAAAATAAATGCAAAAGAAATTGATTTTCAGAAGTTTTTCGACGAAAAACAAATTCCGTCAAAAACGGATGAATAAAATAAATGCAAAAGAAATTGATTTTATGAAGTTTTTCGATGAAAAATGGATTCCGTCGAACATTTTTGACGAAAAATATATTCCGTCGAAAATGGATGAATAAAATAAATGCAAAAGAAATTGATTTTGTGAAGTTTTTCGACGGAAAACAAATTCCGTCGAAAACGGATGAATAAAATAAATGCAAAAGAAATTGATTTTGTGAAGATTTTCGACGGAAAATGGATTCCGTCGAAGATTTTTGACGGAAAATAAATTCCATCGAACATGGATGAATAAAATAAATGCAAAAGAAATTGATTTTGTGAAGTTTTTCGACGGAAAGTGGATTAGGTCGAAAATTTTTGACGCAAAATGTATTCCGTCGAAAACGGATGAATAAAATAAATGAAAAAGAAATTGATTTTGTGAAGTTTTTCGACGGAAAAAGAATTGCGTCGAAAACGGATTAATAAAATAAATGCAAAAGAAATTGATTTTTTGAAGTTTTTCGACGAAAAATGAATTTCGTAGAAGATTTTTGATGGAAAATGGATTTCGTCGAAGATTTTTGACAGAAAATGAATTCCGTCGAAAACGGATGAATAAAATAAATGCAAAAGAAATTGATTTTATCAAGTTTTTCGACGAAAATTGTATTCCGTCGAAGATTTTTGACGGAAAATGAATTCCGTCGAAAATGGATGAATAAAATAAATGCAAAAGAAATTGATTTTATCAGGTTTTTCGACGCAAAATGTATTCCGTCGAAGATTTTTGACGAAAAATGTATTCCGTTGAAAACGGATGAATAAAATAAATGCAAAAGAAATTGATTTTGTGAAGTTTTTCGACGGAAAACAAATTCCGTCGAAAACGGATGAATAAAATAAATGCAAAAGAAATTGATTTTGTGAAGTTTTTCGACGAAAATGGATTCCGTAGAAGATTTTTGACGGAAAATGGATTCCGTCGAAAATTTTTGACGGAAAATGAATTCCATCGAAAACGGATTAATAAAATAAATGCAAAAGAAATTGATTTTCTGAAGTTTTTCGATGAAAAACAAATTCCGCAAAAACGATGAATAAAATAATTGCAAAAGAAATTTTTTTGTGAAGTTTTTCAACGGAAATATTCCGAATTGCGGAAAACGGATGAATAAAATAAATGCAAAAGAAATTGATTTTGTGAAGATTTTTGACGGAAAATGGATTCCATCGAAGATTTTTGACGGAAAATGAATTCCATCGAAAACGGATGAATAAAATAAATGCAAAAGAAATTGATTTTGTGAAGCTTTTCGACGGAAAAAGAATTTTTGACGCGTCGAAAACGGATTAATAAAATAAATGCAAAAGAAATTGATTTTTTGATGTTTTTCGACGAAAAATGAATTTCGTAGAAGATTTTTGAAGTTTTTCGACGAAAAATGAATTTCGTAGAAGATTTTTGATGGAAAATGGATTTCGTCGAAGATTTTTGACAGAAAATGAATTCCGTCGAAAACGGATGAATAAAATAAATGCAAAAGAAATTGATTTTATCAAGTTTTTCGACGAAAATTGTATTCCGTCGAAGATTTTTGACGGAAAATGAATTCCGTCGAAATTGGATGAATAAAATAAATGCAAAAGAAATTGATTTTATCAAGTTTTTCGACGCAAAATGTATTCCGTCGAAGATTTTTGACGAAAAATGTATTCCGTCGAAAACGGATGAATAAAATAAATGCAAAACAAATTGATTTTGTGAAATTTTTCGACGGAAAACAAATTCCGTCGAAAACGGATGAATAAAATAAATGCAAAAGAAATTGATTTTGTGAAGTTTTTCGACTGAAAATGGATTCCGTAGAAGATTTTTGACGGAAAATGGATTCCGTCGAAATTTTTTTACGGCAAATGAATTCCATCGAAAACGGATTAATAAAATAAATGCAAAAGAAATTGATTTTCAGAAGTTTTTCGACGAAAAACAAATTCCGTCAAAAACGGATGAATAAAATAAATGCAAAAGAAATTGATTTTATGAAGTTTTTCGATGAAAAATGGATTCCGTCGAACATTTTTGACGAAAAATATATTCCGTCGAAAATGGATGAATAAAATAAATGCAAAAGAAATTGATTTTGTGAAGTTTTTCGACGGAAAACAAATTCCGTCGAAAACGGATGAATAAAATAAATGCAAAAGAAATTGATTTTGTGAAGATTTTCGACGGAAAATGGATTCCGTCGAAGATTTTTGACGGAAAATAAATTCCATCGAACATGGATGAATAAAATAAATGCAAAAGAAATTGATTTTGTGAAGTTTTTCGACGGAAAGTGGATTAGGTCGAAAATTTTTGACGCAAAATGTATTCCGTCGAAAATGGATGAATAAAATAAATGCAAAAGAAATTGATTTTGTGAAGTTTTTCGACGGAAAAAGAATTGCGTCGAAAACGGATTAATAAAATAAATGCAAAAGAAATTGATTTTTTGAAGTTTTTCGACGAAAAATGAATTTCGTAGAAGATTTTTGATGGAAAATGGATTTCGTCGAAGATTTTTGACAGAAAATGAATTCCGTCGAAAACGGATGAATAAAATAAATGCAAAAGAAATTGATTTTATCAAGTTTTTCGACGAAAATTGTATTCCGTCGAAGATTTTTGACGGAAAATGAATTCCGTCGAAAATGGATGAATAAAATAAATGCAAAAGAAATTGATTTTATCAGGTTTTTCGACGCAAAATGTATTCCGTCGAAGATTTTTGACGAAAAATGTATTCCGTTGAAAACGGATGAATAAAATAAATGCAAAATAAATTGATTTTGTGAAGTTTTTCGACGGAAAACAAATTCCGTCGAAAACGGATGAATAAAATAAATGCAAAAGAAATTGATTTTGTGAAGTTTTTCGACTGAAAATGGATTCCGTAGAAGATTTTTGACGGAAAATGGATTCCGTCGAAAATTTTTGACGGCAAATGAATTCCATCGAAAACGGATTAATAAAATAAATGCAAAAGAAATTAATTTTCAGAAGTTTTTCGATGAAAAACAAATTCCGTCAAAAACGGATGAATAAAATAATTGCAAAAGAAATTTATTTTGTGAAGTTTTTCAACGGAAATAGAATTGCGTCGAAAACGGATGAATAAAATAAATGCAAAAGAAATTGATTTTGTGAAGATTTTTGACGGAAAATGGATTCCATCGAAATTAAAATAAATGCAAAAGAAATTGATTTTGGAAAATAAAATTCCATCGAAAATGGATGAATAAAATAAATGCAAAAGAAATTGATTTTGTGAAGTTTTTCGAAAAATAAATGCAAAAGAAATTGATTTTGTGAAAAACGGATTTTAAATGCAAAAGAAATTGATTTTGTGAGTTTTTCGAAAAAAGAATTGCGTCGAAAACGGATTAATAAAATAAATGCAAAAGAAATTGATTTTTTGAAGTTTTTCGACGAAAAATGAATTTCGTAGAAGATTTTTGATGGAAAATGGATTTCGTCGAAGATTTTTGACAGAAAATGAATTCCGTCGAAAACGGATGAATAAAATAAATGCAAAAGAAATTGATTTTATCAAGTTTTTCGACGAAAATTGTATTCCGTCGAAGATTTTTGACGGAAAATGAATTCCGTCGAAATTGGATGAATAAAATAAATGCAAAAGAAATTGATTTTATCAAGTTTTCGACGCAAAATGTATTCCGTCGAAGATTTTTGACGAAAAATGTATTCCGTCGAAAACGGATGAATAAAATAAATGCAAAACAAATTGATTTTGTGAAATTTTTCGACGGAAAACAAATTCCGTCGAAAACGGATGAATAAAATAAATGCAAAAGAAATTGATTTTGTGAAGTTTTTCGACTGAAAATGGATTCCGTAGAAGATTTTTGACGGAAAATGGATTCCGTCGAAATTTTTTTACGGCAAATGAATTCCATCGAAAACGGATTAATAAAATAAATGCAAAAGAAATTGATTTTCAGAAGTTTTTCGACGAAAAACAAATTCCGTCAAAAACGGATGAATAAAATAAATGCAAAAGAAATTGATTTTATGAAGTTTTTCGATGAAAAATGGATTCCGTCGAACATTTTTGACGAAAAATATATTCCGTCGAAAATGGATGAATAAAATAAATGCAAAAGAAATTGATTTTGTGAAGTTTTTCGACGGAAAACAAATTCCGTCGAAAACGGATGAATAAAATAAATGCAAAAGAAATTGATTTTGTGAAGATTTTCGACGGAAAATGGATTCCGTCGAAGATTTTTGACGGAAAATAAATTCCATCGAACATGGATGAATAAAATAAATGCAAAAGAAATTGATTTTGTGAAGTTTTTCGACGGAAAGTGGATTAGGTCGAAAATTTTTGACGCAAAATGTATTCCGTCGAAAACGGATGAATAAAATAAATGCAAAAGAAATTGATTTTGTGAAGTTTTTCGACGGAAAAAGAATTGCGTCGAAAACGGATTAATAAAATAAATGCAAAAGAAATTGATTTTTTGAAGTTTTTCGACGAAAAATGAATTTCGTAGAAGATTTTTGATGGAAAATGGATTTCGTCGAAGATTTTTGACAGAAAATGAATTCCGTCGAAAACGGATGAATAAAATAAATGCAAAAGAAATTGATTTTATCAAGTTTTTCGACGAAAATTGTATTCCGTCGAAGATTTTTGACGGAAAATGAATTCCGTCGAAAATGGATGAATAAAATAAATGCAAAAGAAATTGATTTTATCAGGTTTTTCGACGCAAAATGTATTCCGTCGAAGATTTTTGACGAAAAATGTATTCCGTTGAAAACGGATGAATAAAATAAATGCAAAATAAATTGATTTTGTGAAGTTTTTCGACGGAAAACAAATTCCGTCGAAAACGGATGAATAAAATAAATGCAAAAGAAATTGATTTTGTGAAGTTTTTCGACTGAAAATGGATTCCGTAGAAGATTTTTGACGGAAAATGGATTCCGTCGAAAATTTTTGACGGCAAATGAATTCCATCGAAAACGGATTAATAAAATAAATGCAAAAGAAATTGATTTTCTAAAGTTTTTCGATGAAAAACAAATTCCGTCAAAAACGGATGAATAAAATAATTGCAAAAGAAATTTATTTTGTGAAGTTTTTCAACGGAAATAGAATTGCGTCGAAAACGGATGAATAAAATAAATGCAAAAGAAATTGATTTTGTGAAGATTTTTGACGGAAAATGGATTCCATCGAAGATTTTTGACGGAAAATAAATTCCATCGAACATGGATGAATAAAATAAATGCAAAAGAAATTGATTTTGTGAAGTTTTTCGACGGAAAATGGATTAGGTCGAAATTTTTTGACGGAAAATGTATTCCGTCGAAAACGGATGAATAAAATAAATGCAAAAGAAATTGATTTTGTGAAGTTTTTCAACGGAAAAAGAATTGCGTCGAAAACGGATTAATAAAATAAATGCAAAAGAAATTGATTTTTTGAAGTTTTTCGACGGAAATTGGATTTCGTAGAAGATTTTTGATGGAAAATGGATTCCGTCGAAGATTTTTGACAGAAAATGAATTCCGTCGAAAACGGATGAATAAAATAAATGCAAAAGAAATTGATTTTGTGAAGTTTTTCGACGGAAAATGGATTCTGTCGAAGATTTTGGACGGAAAACGAATACCGTCGAAAATGGATGAATAAAATAAATGCAAAAGAAATTGATTTTAAGTTTTTCGAAAAATGTTTTTCGAAGATTTTGGACGGAAAAAATGTCGAAAATTGAATAAAATAAATGCAAAAGAAATTGATTTTATGAAGTTTTTCGACGAAAAATCGAAGATTTTTGGCGGAAAATGAATTCCGTCGAAAATTGATGAATAAAATAAATGCAAAAGAAATTGATTTTATCAAGTTTTTCGACGAAAAATGTATTCCGTCGAAAACGGATTAATAAAATAAATGTAAAAGAAATTGATTTTGTGAATATTTTTAACGGAAAATGAATTCCGTCGAAAATGAAGTTTTTCGACGGAAAATGGATTCCGTAGAAGATTTTTGATGGAAAATGGTTTCCGTCGAAGATTTTTGATGGAAAATGAATTCCTTCGAAAACGGATGAATAAAATAAATGCAAAAGAAATTGATTTTGTGAAGTTTTTCGACGGAAAATGGATTCCGTCGAAGATTTTTGACGGAAAATGAATTCCGTCGAAAATGGATGAATAAAATAAATGCATAAGAAATTGATTTTATGAAGTTTTTCGATGAAAAATGGATTCCGTCGAACATTTTTGACGAAAATGTATTCCGTCGAAAACGGATGAATAAAATAAATGCAAAAGAAATTGATTTTGTGAAGTTTTTCGACGGAAAACAAATTCCGTCGAAAACGGATGAATAAAATAAATGCAAAAGAAATTGTTTTTGTGAAGATTTTTGACGGAAAATGGATTCCGTTGAAGATTTTTGACGGAAAATGAATTCCATCGAAAACGGATGAATAAAATAAATGCAAAAGAAATTGATTTTGTGAAGTTTTTCGACGGAAAATGGATTCGGTCGAAGATTTTGGACGGAAAATGTATTCCGTCGAAAACGGATGAATAAAATAAATGCAAAAGAAATTGATTTTGTGAAGTTTTTCGACGGAAAAAGAATTGCGTCGAAAACGGATTAATAAAATAAATGCAAAAGAAATTGATTTTTTGAAGTTTTTCGACGAAAAATGAATTTCGTAGAAGATTTTTGATGGAAAATGGATTTCGTCGAAGATTTTTGACAGAAAATGAATTCCGTCGAAAACGGATGAATAAAATAAATGCAAAAGAAATTGATTTTATCAAGTTTTTCGACGAAAATTGTATTCCGTCGAAGATTTTTGACGGAAAATGAATTCCGTCGAAATTGGATGAATAAAATAAATGCAAAAGAAATTGATTTTATCAAGTTTTCGACGCAAAATGTATTCCGTCGAAGATTTTTGACGAAAAATGTATTCCGTCGAAAACGGATGAATAAAATAAATGCAAAACAAATTGATTTTGTGAAATTTTTCGACGGAAAACAAATTCCGTCGAAAACGGATGAATAAAATAAATGCAAAAGAAATTGATTTTGTGAAGTTTTTCGACTGAAAATGGATTCCGTAGAAGATTTTTGACGGAAAATGGATTCCGTCGAAATTTTTTTACGGCAAATGAATTCCATCGAAAACGGATTAATAAAATAAATGCAAAAGAAATTGATTTTCAGAAGTTTTTCGACGAAAAACAAATTCCGTCAAAAACGGATGAATAAAATAAATGCAAAAGAAATTGATTTTATGAAGTTTTTCGATGAAAAATGGATTCCGTCGAACATTTTTGACGAAAAATATATTCCGTCGAAAATGGATGAATAAAATAAATGCAAAAGAAATTGATTTTGTGAAGTTTTTCGACGGAAAACAAATTCCGTCGAAAACGGATGAATAAAATAAATGCAAAAGAAATTGATTTTGTGAAGATTTTCGACGGAAAATGGATTCCGTCGAAGATTTTTGACGGAAAATAAATTCCATCGAACATGGATGAATAAAATAAATGCAAAAGAAATTGATTTTGTGAAGTTTTTCGACGGAAAGTGGATTAGGTCGAAAATTTTTGACGCAAAATGTATTCCGTCGAAAACGGATGAATAAAATAAATGCAAAAGAAATTGATTTTGTGAAGTTTTTCGACGGAAAAAGAATTGCGTCGAAAACGGATTAATAAAATAAATGCAAAAGAAATTGATTTTTTGAAGTTTTTCGACGAAAAATGAATTTCGTAGAAGATTTTTGATGGAAAATGGATTTCGTCGAAGATTTTTGACAGAAAATGAATTCCGTCGAAAACGGATGAATAAAATAAATGCAAAAGAAATTGATTTTATCAAGTTTTTCGACGAAAATTGTATTCCGTCGAAGATTTTTGACGGAAAATGAATTCCGTCGAAAATGGATGAATAAAATAAATGCAAAAGAAATTGATTTTATCAGGTTTTTCGACGCAAAATGTATTCCGTCGAAGATTTTTGACGAAAAATGTATTCCGTTGAAAACGGATGAATAAAATAAATGCAAAATAAATTGATTTTGTGAAGTTTTTCGACGGAAAACAAATTCCGTCGAAAACGGATGAATAAAATAAATGCAAAAGAAATTGATTTTGTGAAGTTTTTCGACTGAAAATGGATTCCGTAGAAGATTTTTGACGGAAAATGGATTCCGTCGAAAATTTTTGACGGCAAATGAATTCCATCGAAAACGGATTAATAAAATAAATGCAAAAGAAATTGATTTTCTGAAGTTTTTCGATGAAAAACAAATTCCGTCAAACGGATGAATAAAATAATTGCGGATGAATAAAATAATTGCAAAAGAAATTTATTTTGTGAAGTTTTTCAACGGAAATAGAATTGCGTCGAAAACGGATGAATAAAATAAATGCAAAAGAAATTGATTTTGTGAAGATTTTTGACGGAAAATGGATTCCATCGAAGATTTTTGACGGAAAATAAATTCCATCGAACATGGATGAATAAAATAAATCGAAAAGAAATTGATTTTGTGAAGTTTTTCGACGGAAAATGGATTAGGTCGAATTTTTTTGACGGAAAATGTATTCCGTCGAAAACGGATGAATAAAATAAATGCAAAAGAAATTGATTTTGTGAAGTTTTTCGACGGAAAATGGATTCCGTCGAATTTTTGATTTTTGACGGAAAATGTATTCCATCGAAAACGGATGAATAAAATAAATGCAAAAGAAATTGATTTTGTGAAGTTTTTCGACGGAAAAACAATTGCGTCGAAAACGGATTAATAAAATAAATGCAAAAGAAATTGATTTTTTGAAGTTTTTCGACGAAAAATGAATTTCGTAGAAGATTTTTGATGGAAAATGGATTTCGTCGAAGATTTTTGACAGAAAATGAATTCCGTCGAAAACGGATGAATAAAATAAATGCAAAAGAAATTGATTTTATCAAGTTTTTCGACGAAAATTGTATTCCGTCGAAGATTTTTGACGGAAAATGAATTCCGTCGAAAATGGATGAATAAAATAAATGCAAAAGAAATTGATTTTATCAGGTTTTTCGACGCAAAATGTATTCCGTCGAAGATTTTTGACGAAAAATGTATTCCGTTGAAAACGGATGAATAAAATAAATGCAAAATAAATTGATTTTGTGAAGTTTTTCGACGGAAAACAAATTCCGTCGAAAACGGATGAATAAAATAAATGCAAAAGAAATTGATTTTGTGAAGTTTTTCGACTGAAAATGGATTCCGTAGAAGATTTTTGACGGAAAATGGATTCCGTCGAAAATTTTTGACGGCAAATGAATTCCATCGAAAACGGATTAATAAAATAAATGCAAAAGAAATTGATTTTCTGAAGTTTTTCGATGAAAAACAAATTCCGTCAAAAACGGATGAATAAAATAATTGCAAAAGAAATTTATTTTGTGAAGTTTTTCAACGGAAATAGAATTGCGTCGAAAACGGATGAATAAAATAAATGCAAAAGAAATTGATTTTGTGAAGATTTTTGACGGAAAATGGATTCCATCGAAGATTTTTGACGGAAAATAAATTCCATCGAACATGGATGAATAAAATAAATCGAAAAGAAATTGATTTTGTGAAGTTTTTCGACGGAAAATGGATTAGGTCGAATTTTTTTGACGGAAAATGTATTCCGTCGAAAACGGATGAATAAAATAAATGCAAAAGAAATTGATTTTGTGAAGTTTTTCGACGGAAAATGGATTCCGTCGAAGATTTTTGACGGAAAATGTATTCCATCGAAAATGGATGAATTAAATTAATGCAAAAGAAATTGATTTTGTGAAGTTTTCGACGGAAAAACAATTGCGTCGAAAACGGATTAATAAAATAAATGCAAAAGAAATTGATTTTTTGAAGTTTTTCGACGAAAAATGAATTTCGTAGAAGATTTTTGATGGAAAATGGATTCCGTCGAAGATTTTTGACAGAAAATGAATTCCGTCGAAAACGGATGAATAAAATAAATGCAAAAGAAATTGATTTTATCAAGTTTTTCGACGAAAATTGTATTCCGTCGAAGATTTTTGACGAAAAATGAATTCCGTCGAAAATGGATGAATAAAATAAATGCAAAAGAAATTGATTTTATCAAGTTTTTCGACGCAAAATGTATTCCGTCGAAGATTTTTGACGAATAATGTATTCCGTCGAAAACGGATGAATAAAATAAATGCAAGATAAATTGATTTTGTGAAGTTTTTCGACGGAAAACAAATTCCGTCGAAAACGGTTGAATAAAATAAATGCAAAAGAAATTGGTTTTGTGAAGTTTTTCGACTGAAAATGGATTCCGTAGAAGCTTTTTGACGGAAAATGGATTCCGTCGAAATTTTTTGACGGCAAATGAATTCCATAGAAAACGGATTAATAAAATAAATGCAAAAGAAATTGATTTTCTGAAGTTTTTCAACGAAAAACAAATTCCGTCAAAAACGGATGAATAAAATAAATGCAAAAGAAATTGATTTTATGAAGTTTTTCGATGAAAAATGGATTCCGTCGAGCATTTTTGACGAAAAATGTATTCCGTCGAAAATGGATGAATAAAATAATTGCAAAAGAAATTGATTTTGTGAAGTTTTTCGACGGAAAACAAATTCCGTCGAAAATGGATGAATAAAATAAATGCAAAAGAAATTGATTTTGTGAAGATTTTGGACGGAAAATGGATTCCGTCGAAGATTTTTGACGGAAAATAAATTCCATCGAACATGGATGAATAAAATAAATGCAAAAGAAATTGATTTTGTGAAGTTTTTCGACGGAAAATGGATTAGGTCAAAAAATTTTGACGGAAAATGTATTCCGTCGAAAACGGATGAATAAAATAAATGCAAAAGAAATTGATTTTGTGAAGTTTTTCAACGGAAAAAGAATTGCATCGAAAACGGATTAATAAAATAAATGCAAAAGAAATTGATTTTTTGAAGTTTTTCGACGGAAAATGGATTTCGTAGAAGATTTTTGATGGAAAATGGATTCCGTCGAAGATTTTTGACAGAAAATGAATTCCGTCGAAAACGGATGAATAAAATAAATGCAAAAGAAATTGATTTTGTGAAGTTTTTCGACGGAAAATGGATTCTGTCGAAGATCTTGGACGGAAAACGAATACCGTCGAAAATGGATGAATAAAATAAATGCAAAAGAAATTGATTTTATGAAGTTTTTCGACGAAAAATGTATTCCGTCGAAGATTTTTGGCGGAAAATGAATTCCGTCGAAAATTGATGAATAAAATAAATGCAAAAGAAATTGATTTTATCAAGTTTCTCGACGAAAAATATTCCGTCGAAAACGGATTAATAAAATAAATGTAAAAGAAATTGATTTTGTGAAGATTTTTAACGGAAAATGAATTCCGTCGAAAATGAAGTTTTTGAACGGAAAATGGATTCCGTAGAAGATTTTTGATGGAAAATGGTTTCCGTCGAAGATTTTTGATGGAAAATGAATTCCTTCGAAAACGGATGAATAAAATAAATGCAAAAGAAATTGATTTTGTGAAGTTTTTCGACGGAAAATGGATTCCGTCGAAGATTTTGGACGGAAAATGAATTCCGTCGAAAATGGATGAATAAAATAAATGCATAAGAAATTGATTTTATGAAGTTTTTCGATGAAAAATGGATTCCGCCGAACATTTTTGACGAAAATGTATTCCGTCGAAAACGGATGAATAAAATAAATGCAAAAGAAATTGATTTTGTGAAGTTTTTCGACGGAAAGCAAATTCCGTCGAAAACGGATGAATAAAATAAATGCAAAAGAAATTGTTTTTGAGAAGATTTTTGACGGAAAATGGATTCCGTCGAAGATTTTTGACGGAAAATGAATTCCATCGAAAACGGATGAATAAAATAAATGCAAAAGAAATTGATTTTGTGAATTTTTTCGACGGAAAATGGATTCGGTCGAAGATTTTTGACGGAAAATGTATTCCGTCGAAAACGGATGAATAAAATAAATGCAAAAGAAATTGATTTTGTGAAGTTTTTCGACGAAAAAAGAATTGCGTCGAAAACGGATTAATAAAATAAATGCAAAAGAAATTGATTTTTTGATGTTTTTCGACGAAAAATGAATTTCGTAGAAGATTTTTGATGGAAAATGGATTCCGTCGAAGATTTTTGACAGAAAATGAATTCCGTCGAAAACGGATGAATAAAATAAATGCAAACGAAATTGATTTTATCAAGTTTTTCGACGAAAATTGTATTCCGTCGAAGATTTTTGACGGAAAATGAATTCCGTCGAAAATGGATGAATAAAATAAATGCAAAAGAAATTGATTTTATCAAGTTTTTCGACGCAAAATGTATTCCGTCGAAGATTTTTGACGAAAAATGTATTCCGTAGAAAACGGATGAATAAAATAAATGCAAAACAAATTGATTTTGTGAAATTTTTCGACGAAAAACAAATTCCGTCGAAAACGGATGAATAAAATAAATGCAAAAGAAATTGATTTTGTGAAGATTTTTGACGGAAAATGGATTCCGTCGAAGATTTTTGACGGAAAATGAATTCCATCGAAAACGGATGAATAAAATAAATGCAAAAGAAATTGATTTTGTGAATTTTTTTGACGGAAAATGGATTCGGTCGAAGATTTTTGACGGAAAATGTATTCCGTCGAAAACAGATGAATAAAATAAATGCAAAAGAAATTGATTTTGTGAAGTTTTTCGACGAAAAAAGAATTGCGTCGAAAACGGATTAATAAAATAAATGCAAAAGAAATTGATTTTTTGATGTTTTTCGACGAAAAATGAATTTCGTAGAAGATTTTTGATGGAAAATGGATTCCGTCGAAGATTTTTGACAGAAAATGAATTCCGTCGAAAACGGATGAATAAAATAAATGCAAACGAAATTGATTTTATCAAGTTTTTCGACGAAAATTGTATTCCGTCGAAGATTTTGGACGGAAAATGAATTCCGTCGAAAATGGATGAATAAAATAAATGCAAAAGAAATTGATTTTATCAAGTTTTTCGACGCAAAATGTATTCCGTCGAAGATTTTTGACGAAAAATGTATTCCGTAGAAAACGGATGAATAAAATAAATGCAAAACAAATTGATTTTGTGAAATTTTTCGACGAAAAACAAATTCCGTCGCAAACGGATGAATAAAATAAATGCAAAAGAAATTGATTTTGTGAAGTTTTTCGACTGAAAATGGATTCCGTAGAAGATTTTTGACGGAAAATGGATTCCGTCGAAATTTTTTGACGGCAAATGAATTCCATCGAAAACGGATTAATAAAATAAATGCAAAAGAAATTGATTTTCTGAAGTTTTTCGACGAAAAAAAATACCGTCAAAAACGGATGAATAAAATAAATGCAAAAGAAATTGATTTTATGAAGTTTTTCGATGAAAAATGGATTCCGTCGAACATTTTTGACGAAAAATGTATTCCGTCGAAAATGGATGAATAAAATAAATGCAAAAGAAATTGATTTTGTGAAGTTTTTCGACGGAAAACAAATTCCGTCGAAAACGGATGAATAAAATAAATGCAAAAGAAATTGATTTTGTGAAGATTTTTGACGGAAAATGGATTCCGTCGAAGATTTTTGACGGAAAATAAATTCCATCGAACATGTATGAATAAAATAAATGCAAAAGAAATTGATTTTGTGAAGTTTTTCGAAGGAAAGTGGATTAGGTCGAAAATTTTTGACGGAAAATGTATTCCGTCGAAAACGGAAGAATAAAATAAATGCAAAAGAAATTGATTTTGTGAAGTTTTTCGACGGAAAAAGAATTGCGTCGAAAACGGATTAATAAAATAAATGCAAAAGAAATTGATTTTTTGAAGTTTTTCGACGAAAAATGAATTTCGTAGAAGATTTTTGATGGAAAATGGATTCCGTCGAAGATTTTTGACAGAAAATGAATTCCGTCGAAAATGGATGAATAAAATAAATGCAAAAGAAATTGATTTTATCAAGTTTTTCGACGAAAATTGTATTCCGTCGAAGATTTTTGACGGAAAATGATTTCCGTCGAAAATGGATGAATAAAATAAATGCAAAAGAAATTGATTTTATCAGGTTTTTCGGCGCAAAATGTATTC
>JAVKPL010005880.1:0-24565 GCA_032173675.1 Gastrolobium villosum | reverse complement strand
TTTTTGCCTGGTTACTCAACTTTAGGTTGGGTCTTACTCAACTGTGACCAAAAGCTAATCTCCATCGAGCACTGTCGGACCCTTTCGGGGGCGGCTCTCCCAAATCTTTTTTTTCCATTCCCAGGACTCGAACTCGAGACCTCTGGTTAAGGGGCCCAGGCTCCTTACCACATGTGCCAAAGGAGTTTGGTATTTTTCCATTTTTTAGATTTGCTCTTTATAATTTTTATGGTTGGTATTGCCATAATAACTTATATAGGAAGAAACTGATCTGTTAACATTGTAAGGTGAGTGCTAATGACTTGATCGAGGCAAGTGTATCGATGGCAACAACTTCACCAGAATATGAATCATCAGAACTGAACCAGAAAGAAGATCAAGCTGCGAATTTAGAAGGAAATGGTATCTTATGTAGTAAACAAGGTACTGAAGAGAGCTCAAGGGTTGGATCTCAAGATGCTATTGAACAGAATAATATGGCAGACACATCAATCCCTTATAATACTGCCATGGAGGAACCGTGACAATGATATAGGGCTTCTTCCCATTAGTTCTGAAGTTATTAATTCAAATAATCTCCAAGTATTGAACTTATTATTGCACTAACCTGTAACTTCTGAAAGATTTCAGCAAGTTGTCATTTTTTTTCAGAGCTAACGATATATGTATAGGAAACATCTCAATTCAAGATAGAGTTTGTAGAACAGCATCATTCCAACTGAGATACTCATTTGAATTCTTTGGAAATCACAAAATGCATAGTAATTAAACCTATGTATGTATAAATGTAGGGTTTTATAAGTGTTATGTCGTAGGAAAAGTGATTGTGTTATGTTATAGAGATTCGTTTTGCATGTCGGAGTTTTTTTTTTTTGCTGCGGGTCCCACAAAATATTGTGTGTGTAGGAAAATTTATATGGTCATGTTAAATGATATATGATAAACCCATAAATGTAATTTGTATTTCTTGCTCTAGCATGCAAACATTTTAATATGTTGTCAACCTGTTGAGTTTGGAATGTAGTAACATATGAGAAAATTGTGTTGTTTAAAAGGATTTAAAATTATCATTTTAAGTGAGAGAAAGAGATAGATTATAGGAAAAGATAGTGGACAACTTGTGAGAATCGACTCATCAAGCCAATGCTTCCTCCTCCATAAGCCAAGTCAATGTTCCTCTTCCACGTGCATAATGCATTTCTTTTACTAACTCTCAAATTTCAAGCTCAATGGTTAATTACCAGTATGAAAAGTATTAATATTTTAAACTATTCCTAAATTAGTTATAGTGACAATTTATCATATTTATTTGATAAAAGTGTTCTATTTTCTTTTTTTGGTAATAATGTTCTATTTATTTTTCATTTTTACATGTCTCGTTTCATCGTATATATTAGAAATAGTGATAAATGAGTATAAGAGGGAATAGGCGACTGAACATTTATTATTTTACAAAATAAATTTATATAAACTCCGCAACATAAATATAAAATGGTGAATTAGAGCTCTAGTTTCCAGGAAAATATTTCGTAAATTGATGAAATCAATTCCAGAAGATATTTAGAAGAAAAAAAACATCTTTAATAAATACCTTTATAAAAAGACTGTTTGGGATAACGTTTGATTTTGTTAGTTATTTTACAAAAAGTTTTCCTAGAGTAAAACTTTAATTCACCAAATGACCAGATGAGGATCTAAAATTTGTTCACATTCAGTTTAGGTTTTTATAAGAAATCTTTTATTTGTTTCAATTATAAAACTCGTAACCCATGATAAAAACAACATGAAAGAATAAAAAATATGACCGTTAACTTTTTTATCTTTGAAAATTTTATTATATTAAATTATTCTTCAAAAGTTTGAAGGTGATATCAAATTAGTCATTTCCTCAATTTCTATGTGACATCAATATCGAATTTTTTATATTAATTTAAATACTTGTAAAATTAATTTGATATCATAAAATTTTGTTTTAGGACTAAAATGATAATAAATTTAGTCCAACAATATATAATGGGAAAAATATTTTTGCAGTTAGTGTAGATAAGTTATCTATATTTATTCTCAAAATGACATAGTTCAACCCTTATGGGTATGAGCTAAACTTTTGAAGGTTGGGTCTAGGTTACTCAAACCTCAGTGTTGAATGTTTGCTAATTGTTGAAGTTTAGTTTTAATTTTCAATTGTTTAATGTCAGACTTGTTGTTAAATATTTTGCATTGAGGCATGATGTTAGATGTTTTATTATGAATAAGTCATCGAGAGGTGACTGATTCTAGAAAATGCATTAAACGCGTAGACTTTAATGATAGATTATTCAAGAGGATTCACTTCAGAGATGAAGGAACCTACCATGTAACTCTGGATTTGTGATTCAAGAGTCATCACTACATTTAGCACAGAGATGTGTGAATGAAGGTTGTGGATAAAATGATTTTAAGAGATTAAAATCAATAAGAGTGATTTGTTAACTAGGAATTAAAATCAAACAATCTGTAATTAGTACTTCTTTCAATGCTGTGGGAAGGGTAAATCGAAAGCTCAACCTGGATTTTTTTTATAAATATTTTATTCACCTATTTTTTATCTCTTGGTGTTTCAAATTTTAACTCTCAAGAATTTTTTCTTCACTGCATTTTAAAATGAACAATGAAACGTCCGGCCGCTTCAAGCATCAACGACTATCCCTATATACTAACACGAGACTTTTCAGTGTGCTTTTTCCTCACTCCCACACTTCCCGGGAAAACTTTCCAGGAGGTCATCCATCCCTAAATTGCTCCAAGTCAATCACGCTTAACTATGTAGTTCTTCCGATTTGGGCTACCGAAAAGTAGATGCATCTTATTAGTATAGGTAGTACCAATTAATTCTTATAATCTATCCTCAACTGTACTATCCTATACCACCACAGTCTCTGGAATCCCTCTCTTTCCGGTGTTATTCGATTCATTCATATACCCCTCCTGTTGATAGTACGCTAGCTCTTCCACTAACTATACATTCAATTGTATGTTAGCTCTTCCACTAACTATACAATCGTCGGCACCCGGGATGTTACAAACAACATAAGTAATATTCCAGAAAGCCAAAAAGAAATTTTAGATTGAATTTAATTTTTTATCTTTATTTTCTTTTCATATAAATCAACATTTCACAAGTAACTTAGAAAAATCCATAAAGAAGTTTATAGCTATGTTGCACCGACACCGACATGGGACACGAGACACGACACTTCAACACGTTAATTCTAAAAAATGTTAAATTTTAACATGTTAGAATACGTTTTGATATTAAATAATATTTTTAATATATATATAATATTATTTACATTCAAAATATACATTGTATTTATTTTAATGAATAATTTTAAAAATATATCACTTTGCTAATTTTTATTAAACCGTTGTTCCTTATATTTTTTCTTGTCTTCTCCAATTATTCAATCATGTTCCCTACTCATCTTGTTCCTTTTTAAATTCTTGAATGTCCAAGTTTACATATTTGCTCTCTATTTAAAATTATAATAGCAACTTTCACCAAAAAAAAATTATAATAGCAACAATTTAATAGAAAAATATTTCTGCAGTTACTGCAGATAATCTATCTGCATTTACTTTCAAAACGATGTCGTTTTGGAATTGAAAGATTAAAAAATTAAATTATAAAGATTATAATAACCCTGAAATAAATTAAAATTACAAAAGCTTCATAATATCCACCCCAAAACGACGTCTTATTTAGCTTATTGCAGATAACTTATCTACAGTAACTGCAGAAAAAACGAACCATAATTTAATGGTCTTTTTGACTTTCAACCATTAAAGTATCTGTACCCCTACCCCTACCCTTTTGACAAAAGTCTTCGTGACTCCTCCTCTTCGACAAATCTGTTCCCCTGCGGCCACCTACGACAAGCGGCGGTGACGGAGAAGGCGGAGGCGGTGACCATGACTCCCACTATTCGATAAACCCCTTCCCCTGCGAAGACTAGCGACTCGCGATGACCTGTGTCTGCGACGAAGACGACCAGTCACAGGCTACAACTTCTGTAACTTTGTGATTACCCCCTCTCTCACCCTGTTCGGAAACTTTGTTATATATTTTTTTTCACAATTATTTTAATCTGAACTACAAACGTGTCCGAAAATGTTTATTTCATGTCAGAGTCGGTCAAAATCACGTGTCAAGATAGTCAATGTATCCCAAAATATTGACCGCGTGTCGGAATGTGTCGGCGTCCGACACGTAATTTTTTTTAAAAAAGAGCATGTACGTGCATCTCAGGTGTATAATTTACATTTTTGTTATTTTTTTTTTTTTGTTCCTCTTGTGGATAATTTTTTTTATTTAGTTTAGAATTTATGATTTTTTTAATTAATTCACATTGCCAAGATCAACATGACTCGTACCATGTTTATGGTTTATTACAAACCATGTTTATGGTTTATTACAAGTAGGTTTGAATTTTTTATAAATTGTATTGGAGATGTCTAGCTTATAATGTAACAATTTGATTACCTTCTCCTTGAACATGCCTTCCGATCCATTTAGGACTAGCCAGTTTATTGTTGGTTTAGATAAATACCTAGATGCAATCAAACATAGTTATTCAATTCATGCGTTTCACCATGAGATTTAAGGGAGAGATTTCACCTGAGAAAAGTATATTCTCAGGCGAGCGTTTGGTTGATGAGAAAATTTTTGAATAATAAGAAAATAGAATTGATAGAAAAATGGTAAGAAAGTGAGATAAATAGGAAAATATAAAAAAAAAAATTATTTGATGGGAAAAAACTTTACTGAAAAAAATTAAGTAACTTTTAGGAAATGTATGTTTGATTTGAGGTAAGATATAGATGGAAAACAATCTAAAATTATAAAAATAACCTTGATTTTAAATGTTGCTGTATAACGGATTGATCCAATCTTGCTGTTTAATGCATCTGATATCCTTTCTTTTAAGTGGGATTTTCCTGATTCTTTTTTATTTTTATTTTTTCAACCATAGAACATCTCAGGAACTTAGACGATGACAACTGGAGAGGGCAAGGGACCAGTGAGGAAATCAAAGGAAGTATTGAAGCCAGTTGATGACCGGTTAGTTCAGATGGATGCAGTTGCTTTTCATCATCATAATCTTCTTCGTTTTTCCATGTGTTTCTCTTTCAGCAAACACCTCAAGGCCCCAATGCTTTATTCCACCGAGTTACCTCAAGCTATGCAACCGCACTTCCTGCTCACTGATGATGCTTTCCTTTCAGTTTCAGACCACAAAGAAGACGACGGTGAAGCCTATTTCGCAGACCCATTCGCTTGCATGCTTCGTTGTGCCTCACTCCTCAGCTTTATCTTTCGAAGTGACAACTCTAACAAGCCTGCAAATACATTTGCTGCAATGTTGTCCTTTCGCGTGCATACAAGGGGTACACTCGTCTTTGGCTTTAAAGTGGTGTGGAAAAATGTCGATGGTTAGTGTGAATACCACCTAGGCGAAGGACAACTTCGACCTGCTTTTTTGAGGAGAAAAAGCTATGCAAATACATTTGACATAAATCACATTTGGGTGGCTAAATGAGGAACTCCTTCAACCAAACGTAGCGTTCTTAGAAACCCACTGATCAAATATCTATCATTCTCAACATTTACCTTCAACCAAACGCCCCTACATGTAGTTTATTGTGATCAGAGTGTACACGAGATCTGCAAGTTGGTATTTTATTACTGTGTGATTATTGTTGGGGTTACGGATGTGTCTCCAAGATGGTACAAAATTACAAATATCCCCATCTGAGCATTTATGATTTTTTTCTAATAAAATTCAATGGGTTGAACCGACAATAATTCCAAGACAATAAGCGTCTCTCCTCGGCGGCCTTTTGACCTTTGTAATGTTCCATTTATAATGTATGACCTGAATGATGTGTGGGTCAAAAGTTTTGCCAAAATAATGCATAACAACGCGGTTGGTAAGGGAACGCTTTAGGACGTGATAGGTAGCATACCGCGTTCTTCACAATCTTCTGGCATGGTTCTCCGTGCAACCAAGACGTGATATGTCAGCTACCACGTCCAGTACATATTTTTGCGCGCTCACCGGACGTGATCCTATACATGCCGCGTCCAGTACATATTTTTGCGCGCTCACCGGACGTGATCCTGTACATGCCGCGTCAGGAGGCGGCTGCACATCAGTCACGTTCGAAGCTGTCACTTCCCTGCTGAATGGTCACTTCAGCATGCATCAGACGCGGCATTCAATCAACCATGTTCCGGTTAGTCATTTCAAAACTAACGTGATTCTGGTTCAAACGCGTCCCACTAGCCAATCAGGATCATCCATGTATCGCGTTTTCAATTTCTCCCACCTGCGGCCAGGCCTATAAATTCTTATAGTCCGGTTCCCATATCATCAGTTTGTCTCTGCATTTCACTCAGTGTTAAGCTTTTGGTTTGTGTCTTTGTTCCATACTGCTGTTTGTTCTTTTATGGAAAAAAGAATTATTGTGGTGTTTGTTCTTTTATGGAAAAAAGAATTATTGTGGTGTTTGTTCTTTTATGGAAAAAAATTATTGTGGTGTTTGTTCTTTTATGGAAAAAAATTATTGTGGTGTTTGTTCTTTTATGGAAAAAAAAATATTATAGTGTGTGTTCTTGTGTGTTCTTTTAAGGAAAAAAAAAATATTATGGTGTGTGTTCTTTTATGGAAAAAAATTATTGTGGTGTTTGTTCTTTTATGGAAAAAAAAAATATTATGGTGTGTGTTCTTTTATGGAAAAAAAAAATGTTGAGCTATTCGTTCTTTTTACGTTGTTTTTTTTTTAAGATACATTACGTTGCTTAGTTGAGGTGTTTATTCTTATATGAAAAAAAATTGTTGAATGTCATATTATGTTCGTAGGTAGTTATTCTTCTTTTTCTACCTTATTTCATGAATGTTTTATGCTTTAGTATTTATTTTCAACTAAATTTTTTGTAATATTTCTTTTATCTTTGGTGTTTCTAATATTAAATTTTTTGTACCTTATTATGTTCGTAGTTTCTAATATTAAATTTTTTGTATTTATTTCTTTTATGGAAATTCTTGCAGGAACAATGAGTTCAAATTTACAAACAGTTCGTGCACTTATATATTATAATGGTAGAAAGGTTATGGGTCGTCGTGGTGTAACATTTGAAGGTGAAAAACGACCAATGCGCATTACACGCGGTACTACATTTGCGCAGTTGAAAGCGAACATTCATCAGAAATTGGGATTACAAGGGAATCAACGTATTTCTGAAGTCACCGTAAGAGCTCTTGCTGGTACTTTTGAATACACAGCGATATCAATTACAGATGATGATGATGTTGATATTATATTAGACATATTTATGGAACAAGCTGACACAAGTTCTGATCATACAAATGGTAGAAAGTTTGTGGAGATATATGTAAATTTTGAAAATACCAATGATTTGTCACTACTGCAAAGGTCGCTTGATCTGAATACAACACCAGTCATTGATCATTTAAACATAAATGCATCATCATCTGCACTTCCAGTAGCACCCAACAATGCGTTATTTGATGATGAAGACATACCAACATATGACCGTAATGACGATGACGAAGAAGAAGAAGATGAGGATGCGTGCTTGGCAGCCGACATTAATGACGATGACTCAGGTAGCGAAGATGACGACCATCATAATCCATCTGATATACCTGTAGGAGGGTTTCAAAACAACGTCAATGAATCCACATCAACGGGTATCGTTGGGTATGCAAACGTGGTTCAAGGTTAGTTGACAAGTGATTTATTTTAAAAAAATTACAATCTACATTATCTACTTCAATTAACGATTTAGTTGTATGTATGTTATGTAGGTGACAATGTAACTCCCAATGTAGGTCCTAATGTGACGCCGTTTTGGAATGGAATATCACATTACTCATACATCAATTTTGAGTATCCAAATGAAGATCGAGAATACAACGAGAGGGAGTATCATAGTGCATGGGCCATTGGGGATGAGTTGTTTGTTAAACAAGAATTTGAATCTAAGGAATTAGTGCAGATGGCGGTGAAGTCATATTGTATGAAAGTTAATAAGGAAGCTATTGTTGTTGAGAGCACGACTATGAAGCTAGTATTGAGGTGCAGGAACCATGGGTCAGGGTGTCCATGGCGAATGAGGGCAATGAAACCAAAAAATGGATTAATGTGGGTTGTGAGTAGATGGGAGGGACCTCACAATTGTGTCACTTGTAATCTGTCCCAAGATCACAGACAACTTGATTCCGCCTTTATTTCTTCAACTATATTAGGTGAGTGTTTATTTCCAATTATGTTCATATTTCTCATTTTTAATATCCACTTCATTAAGCTAATAAGTTTATGTACATATATTGTTTTGGCAGAGATGGTGAAGGAAGAACCTCATGTATCAATCGGTTTGATACAAGAAAGAATCCGAAACAATTATGGATACTCTATTTCATACAGGAAGGCTTGGAAGGCTAAACAAAAAGCCATGGCAAAAATATATGGCGATTGGGACCAGTCTTATGCTTATTTGCCCAAATGGTTGAATTACATGTTGACATTTTCTGAGGGTTCTGTTTACCACATTCAAACAAATGATTACGTGGTCAATCACCGTGTTGTGACTGGTTCGCGAGTTTTCCATAGAATCTTCTGGACTTTTAAGCAATGCTGTAATGCCTTCAACTTCTGCAAACCTGTGATTCAAGTTGATGGCACTCATTTATATGGGAAGTATAAAGGTACATTGCTGATTGCCACAACGCAAGATGGAAACGACGAGGTATTACCATTGGCATTTGCAGTGGTAGAAGGTGAAACCAAAGAGTCATGGGAATACTTTCTGTCTTGTATACGTTTATATGTCACTCAAAAAACAGGTATATGCCTAATATCAGATCGACATCGAGGAATATTATCGGCAGTTGCAAACCCTTATCTTGATTGGCAGCCTCCAAAAGCATACCATGTTTTTTGCCTGAGACATGTTGCAAGTAATGATACCGTGCCAAAAAATGACATAAAACAAACAAAATACAAAATATCATCACACCTTCTTCCGTAATGATCATTTGGATCGGTCACAGGTGGTATAAATGGTGCAATGGCCGGGAATCTAGCCCATGCCCATATCTGCAACAAGGTAAGACAACCGGACATAATATTTTGGGCTGGGTTTGTAGCCATGCATAATTCCCTATATAGGAGTGCTAACACTGCTGCGCCCCAGCTGTAGGAGGTCATACCAGAAAAATCCCCATGTGTAAATGGCAAAAATCGTATGGCAACCTTATTCCCTGACTTGTCAGAAAATAGAAATCCACCAATGAGCCGCAATATATAAGCCCGTGAGTAGAGGAGTTGACTATGAGGATTGCCTTGGTGCGTCACCCAATGTCCGTAATGTCGATCTATGAAGGACATTCGCAAATAACTACCCTCAATCTCATGTGGCTGAGGTTGGAATCCTAGCATTTCATGTATAACATTTTCCCAGTTCGCGGAAGTCGGTCCAATCAATGGTTCTCCGTCTGATGACAAACCAAGAATAGCAGCAACATCTTGAAGTGTTATCGTCGCCTCGCCTTGTGGCATGTGAAATGTGTGTGTTTCAGGCCGCCAACGCTCGACTAGAGCACTAATGAGTGCATGATCGATCTGCAAGACATTATACAACGATAAAAGTAGTCAGTTAACTCTGATAAGGAAAAGCACGTAATTAATCTCACTTTTAAATAACTAACCGGCATATGACGCATGCGTGCGACATGATAAAAACCTGCACGCCTAAGGTGCTGCTCCACTGGCTCCGGAATGTTATCTGGATCATGCGGATCTGCCTCAGACCCTTGCGTTGCTCTACGAACTTTCAGAACCCTCTTCAATCCCGAGTTCCATACAGCTTGTGACACATGTGTTTCTTGCACATCAATTCTCAACACACTATATTCTTCGGGGCCCGGATTAATCACCTCACGTGCCATAGACCTGTGTTATGCAAGTTTTATTATATAACAAATTTTATATAGCACTAATATTTATAAAATAATTAATATAATAATAACAATTTTATACAGTAATACTAATAAGTATTAGAAAATTATCAACAATAAATAGTACCTTTAATAATTATGCATAAAATATAAGACTAATAATAATAATAATAATAATAATAATAATAATAATAATAATAATTTTAACAAATTGCAGAATTTAAATATAGCATATTTAACAACTTTAATACAGTAATTATTGCAATAACAGTTAAATTTTATTCAATAAACAATGAAACAATAATCATAAAATTACTAATAAATTCTAAAAACTAAAAATACTCCCCTAACATTTGTAGCAAAAAAAAAATAGGACCTTTACGAAACATTACAATTACGCATAAAATATAACATTACTACCATAAAATATTAATATATCAATTTACCAAATTTCATAAAATAATTAATATAATAATAATAGCCTTTATGCGATCGAATATAAAACATTAATACTAATAAGGCTAATAACAATAACATATTAATAATAATAATAATATAATATTTTTAACAAATTTAACAATATAAATATAGCGTATTTAGAAACTTTTATGAAGAATTATTACAATAATAATAAAATTTTATGCAATTAAATATAAATCAGTAATACAAATTTCATAGTAAATTATTAAAACTAAATATACTAATGATGCAGTGCTTAAAGAACATAAATATAAACAACTAAAATACAATTATGCATACAATGATGCAGTGCTTAAACAACTAAAATATAAACACCTAAAATATAAACTACTACTCACTTGAACAAATAGAACAGCAAGCAGAAGCTTCTCCACGCCTGGAATGGAACCGCGACACTGAAGCTGCCGGAAATGGGGGAGATAAGTAGTGGTCCATGGTGGCTGGACGCGGCACCTGCAGGATCACTTTGAGGACGCGGTAGGTGCAGAATCACGTTCAGAACATGGCACCTGCAGGATCACGTTTGGTGCAGGAGATGGTGGTCCCCCATTGGCTGACGGAACGCGGCTGCACAGGGAACGCGTCAGAGGTCTCCTGACACGACTGGGACGCGGTCTTCTACATATCACGTTCAGTTCAAATCACTTCCATCACATCCGCTTCAGTCCACACCAGTCATCAGCTTCGCGAGTTGCAAGGAACGCGTAACAAATGGTAACGCGTCTGGAAACGGTCACATGTCCACCGCGTCGTCTTGCATTATTCTGGCAATACATTCCATCGTGAGATCATTCAGGCCATACATTACATATAAAACACTATTATGGTCAAAAGGCCCTCCTCGGCAGATAGAGCCTTTTGTACGGAATAGTGACCAATATATTACACCACTATAATACGCGAACAGTAATATTTGCGAAAGTATCACGTGTCCAAGATTGCTACAGTAGAGAACTCGATTTGTTGATATGACGTATTTTTGGTGGCAATCTAGTTCGTCGTTAGATGTAGAGAACGAATAAATATGTCTTGTTTTCGTTCTGAAGAGACTGATATTTTAACCGAATAAATTTAGTATTATTATTATAATAAAGATTCAGTGTATTTCATTAATAAAAATATTACATATCAGTTTTTTTTTTTTATTAATTTTTTTCTCCTCTGATATATAATGCTTCCATTAATGGAATACGCACTGAATCCAGATACAATAGTGGCGATCTTACCCAATCCCGAACTCTATGTGGAAAGAGAAAAAATTAAATTACCTGTATTGTACCTTTATTGCAGCGCAGAACCACAGGCTCCAAGCTCTTTCCATCTCTTTCTCTGCTACCATAAATAACTACTACCCTTTCTTTCAAACCACCATCCCAAAAAAACATGTTTACCAAGACTACTGACACAGATATCAACTCAAATATTTTCACATTCTCAACACGGAACGCTCATCGAGCATGTTTGGATTCTCTTTTTATTAAACTAGAAGTTATTTATAGGTTAAAATTAAAAAAAAAACTTCAAAATAAGAGTTAAAAATTATTTGGTAATTATATAAAAGTTTTAGATTAAAAATTACTTAAATGCACACATTTTCAAAAAATTATCTCTTTCTCCATCTTTATAACTCTTCATTTTAATAAAAATCATACAATTCAAAAAAAATAGATAAGAACTAAAAAAGCTCCTTCTAGGAGCTTTTAGTTTTCAATTTTTTTCTTCATAATTAAAAAAGAGCTTTTCATGATAAATTTTTTTCACAAAACATGTTTGACCTAACTTATACTTATAAATAGCTTATAGCTTTAAAAAAAATTATCGAAATAGGCACTTAATCATTCTCCACACTCAACCGAAATGAATTAAGTTAAGATGAAAAACTATAAAAAAATTCAAATTTAAAAATAAAATAAAATGTGAAATAAATACAGTGATTTATATCCATATAAAGTTAAGAAAATGTATATTTTAATATTTTATGTGTAGCGAACAGTCTTAATCTGCAAATATATCATCTTTTAATACTTTATAGAATTATAAAAATAATTTATTTCACAATAATATTTAAAATATTTTTTAATTTTAAAATTTTTATTGTATTTATTTTACATTTTACATTTTAAAATATATCATGATTATTAAACAGCAAAACTGTATTTATTTTACATTCTTTTAAATTTGAATTTTTTTATAGTTTTTCAACTTATTTTACATTTTCTCTTAAAGTGTCAAATATATTTATTTTAACAAATACATATACTTTTATTTTTTTTAGTTTTCAATTGAATTTTTATTTATTATTGATTTCGGATTAATTATTTAATTATTAAATTAACAAAATATTTATTTTTTTATATTGTTTTCCTAAATTGTCTAACATCTAACGTTCATGGGAAAACTAAATGACAATATTTTGTTAAACAGTTTTATCTTTATTGACATTTAATATTTCAATCTTGAAAGAAAGTTTTGCAGTATTGGGATTTGGGAAAGACTATTGCGTGTTGAGAAATGAGAAAATACTCGAATTGATATATGTGTTAAGTAGTCTTGGAAACATGTTTTTTTCGGGATGGTGGTTTGAAAGAAATGGTAGTGAAAGGTAATTTATTTATTTTAAATAAAAAAAGAAAATGAAAATGAGGATGGAGAGATATGATGGTAGTTCTGTGCGGCAATAAATTTTTTTTCTCTTTTCACACAGAGTTGTTCGCTCCATGCCTTCGTCCCATAGTGAATTTGGGTACGATTGGCACGTGTCTTGTTTTTATTTAGATCAAACTGATATTTTGACTATTTAGTTTGTTATACCTAATAGAGAATTAGGTGGTCAAATCAAATGTGTCACGTGCGTGACAAACTGATAAAAAAATGACCAATATGTGATATATTGGTCACCGTTCCCTTTTGTACCATCTATTAATGAATTGTTGTGGCTACATTTTGATCTCGTACACATTTCCTAGATGCATTCTCCTCTTGCTTTTTTTTTCTTATGCCTTCAATTTGTTCTAATATTTTCGAAAAATTACCTATTCCATATAAATCAAAAGTCCTTTCAGTTCATGTTTAAACTACCGTTTTACGAATATCATGGTCATTTTCAAGTTTCAATTTCTCATTAAACAAACATCTTTCAATTTCCTCACCATTTTTATTTATTTTTTAGTATAAATTTCCTCACGTTTGTTTTCAAGAAGGTTGTATCCATCTCAGAGGCAGCTTTTAAAGCTTTTCATATTTCCTCACATTTTCAAGAAGGTAGTATGAACCTCCAACTTCCAACGCAGCTTTTAATTTTTTCTTTCTTTAATTTTACAAAGTTTCAATCTTTGTTATTCCCATTACACCAATTCTTGACTATTCATTAAAACTTTGGTTAGATCAAAATTGACTTCTCCATTCAGAATGAAAATGAACTATTTTGAGAAATAATTAAAAAAAAATAAAAAAAAGTATAAACCACTCCCTATAAATCTTAGACTTGCTGCTTCATTTTACTCAAATCGGTATTTTATATGTTGTTAATTGCAAGTCACTGATGTTATCTCTGTCGATGATTTCATTAGTTTAATTAGGCATATCTTATGTTGTTTAAGTTTGCTGTGTTGTCTTGTCTCCACTAGATCAACGCGCAAGGGAATAGAACCAAGTTCATGGATCATCGTTGTAGGTCTCGTCACGTCAGTCGGATGGAAATCGTTGATGATATATCTCTTCGCCTTCTCTGTTATGTTTGTTGTGACGATGGCTGTTAGAAATCTTCATCGACTGTGATTTTATTGATTAATGGTAAGAGTTTAGACATTCCGTTACCGTTATCTTATCTTCTAGCATATTAAATTTATCTATTTAATAATATATTTGCATTTTCTTTTTATCATTGATCCATTTATATCCAATGACTCACATTATTAAAAAAATTGAGCCGTTAGATATAAGTGAGATTAACGGACAAGATTACGAGTGTAATTTATATTAGTGTAAAATGATCCTGATCCTATATATATATATATATATATATATATATATATATATATATATATATCCTTTGACACCGGTGTCAAATTTCAAATTTGACACCTCATCTGATAACCTTTAGATAAAAAGAGATCAACGACTCTGATTTGTAAGCATCTGACACTATTGATCTTTTTTTTATCTAACGGCTATTAGATGAGGTGTCAAATTTAAAATTTGACACTGATGTCAAATGATCCTACCTCATATATATATATATATATATATATAGTGTTAATTTAATCTATGTTTTTTTTATAACAATTTAATGTATGTCTTAATTACCGTATATAACCACATTACACCAGGTATCATACTTCCTGATAAAATCTAGACATTGGAAAATATTGTCCATGAAATTGATATTATTTGACCCTAAATATCATAATATATATATATATATATATATATATATATTCGTTTTGCGTGCCAGAATTTTTTGTTTTTTTTTTGCTGTAAAATGTTGTGAGTGTAGGAAAATTTTTCAAATATGATATGATGTTAATATTTGGTTGATTACTTCTTTAGCAGGAAAGTATAATAGTAATATTTGTATTGCAGTAGATTTATCTCTTGGAAATTTCTAATGTTCTCACCTTTATGCTGAAGCCAATTTTCTTTCTTATGCTTTATTTCTTTGTATCAAATATTTTGTCCTGATGATGTTTGATTGGATATTGCCTCAAAGTTCATTGGATTATGTTAGTGCTGGTGTAATTTGTAAAATGTAAGATAGAGATGCTGTCCTCTTCAGGTTTTAGGACCCAATAGGAGATTATATTTTAGTCATATGGTTTTTGTCTAATTCGAAATTTAGTGCACTGTTTTGGTGTTCTTATAAATAAATTATAATGTACTGATGTTGGGGTAACTGATCAAAATGCTGCTGTTCACCAATTTTTTTACCTAAATGCCACGCGAACAGTTTTATTTCTCAATATGCCACGGGGGCAAGTTCGCTTCTAATATAATGCAGCATGTAATGCTCCATTTGGGCGTCACATGTGACGCCTAATGGGGCGTCTCTCATGAAGGAGAACACGCCCCATTGAGGCGTCACATGTGACGCCCAAATGGGGCGTTACATGTTGCATTACTATAAATACCCCTTGTCCCTTTCATACTCCTCACTCATTCACATCTCTCTAACCTCTCTCTAACCTTTCTCTAACGACGATTCCTAGCGAAGTTATGCCGACTTAGGTAAGGTCCTAATATCTCTTATGTATACGTTTAAATTACGGTGGTAGTTAGTAATGCATGTTAGGATAGATCGTATATTAGAGACTGAGAACATTAGGATAGTCAATTAGAAACTTTATGCAATGTCATGAATGTTGTAATTTTACTTCTCTTTTTATGTTACGTATTTATTATTATTATTATTAATATTTAATTATGCATTACGATTTAGCGTAGTAATTAGTGACTTAGAAAATAGTAGTAAGTATTCTGAAAGAATTATATTACTTTTGTCCAATGTTTTTTTATTATTTAATTACAAATAAATGACTGTACCACGTATTAACATTATTTCATTAATTTCGATAGCAGTAATAAAAATGACGCATATGCTTAAAATATCTGATAATAAATTATTTCATCGCTTAAATAAATTGTAAATAAAATGGGCCATTACATGTGATTAATTTAAATGTTATTTTATATTATATAGTTTAGGCTAATGGGTGAGTCATCATCATCATCCGGTTCTGCTTCGGATGTAACAAATTATTTCATCGCTTAAATAAATGGTATCCCAGTGATTAATTTAAATGTATATATTATATAGTTTAGGCCTGGGCCATCATCATCCGGTTCTGCTTCGGATGTATATTATACCTGGGAGGTCCTCCGTAAGAGGACGCAAAAGGCTCATATTTCACAGCAGGTGTGGAATACGGAGCATGTACGAAGAATAAAGACGAGGCGTGGGAAGCCGTTTGGGGGGCCACCCACAGACGCTATCCCAGAAGTTGTCGCGGACTACTTGACACAGGCCGGATTCATACATGTCGCCCGGATGCGCCATATTCAGGTATGCATTTTACATTGATTTGTATTTATGTTATTATTCAATATCATTCGTTAACACGCTCTAATTGCATAATTTATCACAGATTGAATGCCCCTTTAATTAATGCTCTGGTCGAGAGGTAGGGACCAGAGACACACACTTTTCACATGACTCAAGGTGAGATGACGATCACCTTGCAAGATGTGGCAGGCATCTTGGGGTTGCCTACTGACGGGGATGTTGTCATCGGATCCACTTCTAAGAATTGGCCCGCTGTTTGTGGGGCTGTATTTGGCGTTGTTCCACAGCAAAATGAGTTCCATAATTCTGGCGACTTGCGTATATCATACTTAGATCGGTTATATACCCGATGGACTGATCATGAAGGTAATCATGCTGCCGAGATATACTTCACAAAGGCGCATATCGCCAGGATGCTGGGTACTTGGTTGTTGGCGGACAAGTCTGGAGGCAGCAATTTCGGTTGTCGGCTAGTCCTGCTGCTTGGGGGAGGATTTGATGATATCGGCCGATACAGCTGGGGATCTGCGGTTCTGTCACACCTGATCAGGAATTTGTGTGAATTGACAGATGCCGAGCGTACTGACATGGGTGGTTGCCATATTCTCCTTCAAATCTGGGCATGGATACGATTCTCACCCATTGCTCCGCCGCTTCCTCCTCATCTAGAGCCGGGCACGCAATATGGTTGCCGGTATACTTAGTTAAACATATATAATTTCGATCATGATTTATCAAATATACTATCTGTATACTTCTTCATTATGATTGCTGATGTATGTTTCTGATGACAGGTTTAATACAATAGCAAGATTTAAACCTCATGAGGTGACTCATTATCGGGCTACCTTGGATTCACTCTGTAGAGATGAGGTAAGGTGGTCCATACTTATTGTGTTGTTATTTTATCATGCATGTATATTAATTTCGAACTCCTTATATTCAAATTTCATTTTGTGTTTAGGTGGTTTGACTACCATATATCGGCTATGAGTGGCTGGACGTGACGGAACACCAGAAGTATCTCTGGCTTGCCATTACTCCCCTTATTTACTTCCACACTGTTGAGGCATGTCAGCCGGATAGATGGTTGCGGCAGTTTGGATTGGATCAACCCATCCCCGATGCTAGCAGAAAGTTGAGAGGGATACACGATCATACTCTACGGGGGAAGGTTGAAGAGAATTGGAGGCAAAAGCTTAGTGGACATATAGCGAGATGGCAAGCCAGGATAAATCATATTGTTGTGTCTCCTCCATTAATTGGGTTGATGTCACCTAATCATGCATACATGGAGTGGTACAGTGGGAGGGGAAAGAGATACATCTCACATAGGGCAGCAAAGTTGGGACGGATGGTGAGATTCTAAAATTTATGCACACATTTATATTTAAACACCAATTATGACATTGCTAACACATTTTGTAATACAGATTGATGGGCTAGCGATGTTGCATCATGCATCATCTGCAGAGGAGTTTTCTCGAGTCGGCATTGAGTTTATTCATGCTGAGATTGGCAAGCTTATTGGTATCTTTCGTGAGACTACACGAGTTGATGAGCCTGGAGCTGAGGCACCAGCCGTACAGACACAGCCAGATCCGCAGTTGTCCTTGGATGTTCCTCGTAACTGAGTTGAGGAACAAGGATTAGGACGTACACGTGAGCGAGTTGCTGCTGAGCATGTCCCGATTATTGCACCGAGACCAGTGGTTGAGACTCAGGGATGGTTCAGACCTCCAGTCATTGGGACTACTTACGGGTCACAGCCGATTTATCATCACGGATCGCAGTATGCGGCAGGTCTTAGTCAGGTGGCCTCTGACCACCCATACATGAAATCACATGAGCTAGTTTTCCAGGCTAGTCTGATGGCTATGGCTGGGGCCGATCCGGCATCCTCGCAGCCTGATTTCCAGCAGTATTCACAGGGACTTGATGCCGATTTCCCCCATTGGACTGAGGAGGAGACATTGGAGTTGTATCGCTCAGTAGGCCTTATGACAGAGAGCCATGACAGTGGGGAGACTCTAGCCATGGATTATCACAGTCATGGACACACCCCATTTGAGGTGCATGGTGGCAGTAGTGCAGGACACAGTTATTCACATTATACAGGTCAGTCTTCAGAAATCAGTGGGCACAGACCAGCAGATGATTTTATGCATGCGGTGATGGATGACTTCCATACTCCACCACCACAGGCTCAGGCACATGTACAGCAGGGGGACCCAGTCTGGGACAAACGTATACTACCAGATAAGGATGCACTACATAGGCATTGGCCACCGTGGTCGTAGTTATATTGTTATTTTTTATTAGTTTTGACTTCCTCAGATTGTTATTTTATGGACTGTACATTGTTATATTATTTGGACTATGACGCCTCATTTATTATGTATGTTTTGTTGATCGTCATTGGAGTTATATTTATGCGACCATATCTAATTAGGACCGTTAATTAATAGTACAAGACTAACTAATCCACGCGAAAAATCACTACTATATTAAAATCATACATACGTAAAGGAAATGGTCGAACATAGCTTACATTACAATTTAAGACATAAAATAACCAACTAGAAAATACAATTACGAAGACTTTCAGTCGTTTCTCCCACGATCTGGACATCCTCGACGATTATGGTCGCGTTCCTTGCAAATATCACACCTGATACGGCTTTGACTTGTCTCGACTTCGTCCATCTCGTTGCGGATGCGAGTTGGCTTTGGACGACCTTTTGCACGCAACATATTTTTATCGGGAATAATCTTTGGACCACTTAACTGCGGTATTGTCTCCTCATTTCCGATTGGCTCCCACGGAAAAGAATAAGCCTCAACCAAGATTTTAGTCAAGAAGACGTCATCTACGTATGTGAACGGACTCTGCCTTACACTGATAGCAGCAGCAGAAGCGTGACTACACGGGTACTTGAAGGCCTTAAACTTCCCACACTGACAGAATCTCTGTGGGAGATTGACAGAATATGAACGCTCCCAACCTGCGTCAACCTCAAATACAGTATGTTCGACATTATATGCACGAATATGGAGGTCGGCTGCATCTACCTGGTTCTTCTTAACCAATTCAACAACATTTTTGCAGTGACGATGAGCTGATTCAAGTTGTGCAACGACTTTTGTACCTCTCAACAAAATAATGGACCAATCTGCTATATGTGTGCTTTACCAATGCGGTTATGGGCATATTTCTGGCCCCTTTCAAAATCATGTTGACAAATTCAGCCAAATTCGTTGTCATATGACCGTACCTCCGTCCTTCAATATCGTAGGCACGCGACCACTTTTCCTTAGGGATGGCGTCAATCCACGCAGCAATTTAAGGACTACTTTCACGGAAACTTGCAAGATTCCTCTCAAAATCAACCATGGCGGGAGTATAACCTGCACACAATGGACATGATCGAATTAAACATAAATCGTCAATCATAATGGAAATAAATTATTACGCATCGTGTCAATGAGTATACCTAAATTCTTTAACATCCTATTCAAACCTTCATTCTGAAACTTTTGATTGAAGTTGCTTGCAATATGACGAATACAGAAGACGTGATATGCATTTGGCGGCTGATATGCGATGAGCATATGAGGAATTCTAAGACAAAAAGAGGAAGAATATGACTCAATCTGATGCAAGAGAGGCAAAATAACTGTTAAATTTGTCAAATATCTGAATATAAGGTGTTATACTGATTTTGTGTTAATTTCACAGGAAAAATACACAAATTGAAGATAAAAAAGACAAAGCAAAACTAAAAGCCCACGCTACAAGCGTGGGAATGACGCTTGTAGCGTGAAAAGCACAAATTGGACAGAAGCCCCCGCGCTGAGAGCGTGAGGACCGCGCTTGGAGCGCGGGTGAAGGAAAAATGGCAGAGGCTCCCACGCCCACAGCGCGGGAACCACGCTGCCAGCGTGGGAGGTGCGAACAATTGGAAATTTGAATTGGGAGAATTAGGTCAAAGTCTCTTATAAATAAGAGACTCAACCTTGAAAGGAGAACACACAACTTAAGACACAAAAACCCTGGAGGCAGATCCGGTTTTGAAGGGAGGAGTTCTTCGTGTTCGTCGTTCGTCATCCCGTTCTTGTATTTTTCTTTTCTCTTTTATTTAAGTTTATGTTGAATCTCATATCTGCGATCATGATGTTGATTGGCTAGATCTATTTACTATAGTCAGGGTCATGATCCATTTGTAAACATTTGATACGAAGGATTGAATCACTCTGTGTGTTGATTTTAATATACTTTATCTTTGTCTTGTGCGTATTGTTATTATTCCTGTTAGATCTGATCAACCTAATAGGGGATGATAATTTGGGGAGTAGGGCTCGCAATAAGAATGTTGGGGTTTTGATTCTGAAAGGAGGTAAAGATGACGATCTATTCATGTTCTAGGGATAGACTTGTATAAATCGCAGTCGTTGGATTTATCTGCGTAATGCTTAATTTCATGCGGGATTACTAAGGGATTAGGGTTCCAATTGAATTAAAGGGTTAGATCACCAAGGGATTGGGATTTAACTAATTATTTGTAAGATGATAATTTGTCTGAGTTATTAATTTCAATGAATATAGTGAATCATTCCAGAGTAAAAAGTGGGATCGTTTGGTGAATGTACCCTTGCTGCAGTGTTTTCTCATATCTTTTTACAAAAACACTCATTTCTATTCCTATTTTATTCCTTTTTAACAAAAATACAAAAACACGTCTTTTACTTTTCTTGTCATTTAATTTAAATTACAATTATTTGTCAACAAACAATCGATTTGTCCAACTTAAGAGGACTGGTTATCATGGTAATTGTTTTACAATCCCTGTGGAGACGATATATACTTACTACTTTATTACTTGTGCGATCGGTTCACTTGCCGAATTGCCAACAAGTTTTTGGCGCCGTTGTCTGGGATTGAAAATTCTATATTACAAATAACCGGTGATCCTTGAGATTGGATTTTTATTTTTATTCTTTTTATTTTATTTTGTTTTGTTTTGTTTTGTTCAGGTGCTACTAATAATTTTTCCTGAGTTTTATGCGAGGTAGGCTTCCGCCTAAGGACTTTGTGATTGACTCTGAAATTGCAAGGACCGAAAAGCAATTAAGGAAGGCTGCTAGACAGATCATTTGGGAGGATTCTAAGGACACACCTTTACAACCAACTCAAGAGATGAGAAAACAACAATGTTGGTCATGGTAGAGGAGGAAATGCAAACAATCAACCTTCAAGACTGTTGAATACAATTCTGACTCCAGTATTCAACAGAGCCAACTCAAGCATAGTCAGGCCGAATGTGGAGGCCAACAACTTTGAGTTGAAGCCATCATTGATTTCTTTGGTGGAGAGGGTTCAATTTTCTGGTGTTGATGATGAGGATCCTCATGAATTCATAGACCGATTTCTGATGGTCTGTGATACAACTAAGCACAACGGAGTATCTACTGATGCTATCAGGCTCCGGTTGTTTCCTTTTGCTGTTAAAGGAAAAACGCTGTGATGGATTGAAAGGCAGCTAGCATATAGCATCCTTACATGGGAAGATTTGTCCAGCAAATTCTTTGCTCATTTCTTTTCCATGGAAAAATATAATCAGCTGGTGAATGAGATCACTAATTTTCGCCAGCTGGGAGGAGAATCACTTTGTGCAACATGGAACAGATTTCAGGAAGTGTTCACACAATGAAGGAGATGATGATAGAAAAGTGGCGATATTCTTCAATGGAATCACTCCTCAAACAAGGATGATAATAAATAGCGCAGCTGGAGGTTCTATCCGGGAGAGTACATCTGAGCAGGCTATAGATCTAATCAAAAAGCTTGCACGGAATGAGAATGAGAGTGTATTAGCTCCCATAAAAAGAGCAGTGATAAAGCCAGCAGACAATGATGTTATATCATTGTCTAAGAAGTTTGACAGCTTGAGTGAAAAATTTGACAAGTTTCAAGTATCAAAGGTTCAAACAACTCCTCTGGTTTGTGATAAGTGCCAAGAAAGTCATGAATCCAGTGAATGTCCTAATCCGTTGTCAGAAGACTCGCCTCAACAATTGCAGGTGAATGGGATCTGGTATGATCAGCGTCCTCCACAGCAAAACTTCCAGCGAAATCAGAATTTCCCTGGTGATAACAACAATTTTCAGCGGAGGACTCAAGGAGCTGGTATGGATTTCAAATCCAATAATACCAACAATTATGCTCAATCTTCACAGAATCAACAAAGAGAGCCGGCTGAGTGGGAAAAAGTTTTTGCTCAAATGGCTAAGACTTCTAATGAGATGACTCAACACACCAATGCTTTCATGGAGGAGATTAGAGCCAACAATAAAAATACAAATGCTTCCATTAAGAACCTGGAGAATCAGATAGGCCAGCTGGCCAAGCAATTTACAGAAAGAGTTCCAGTTACCTTTCCAAGCAATACAGTTATCAATCCAAAGGATAACTGTATGGCTATTACCACAAGAAGTGGTAAAGTGTTGACAGCTCCAATAAAACCATCTGTAAATATGGAAGACATAGAAAAGGGAAAGGAGGAGCCAAATAAGGAAGCAGTTGAACCAGAGATTGAGGTAATTGTGCAGGAAAAGAACAAGGAAGTTGTTGTTGAGAAAGAACAGGTTGAAGAGCAACCGGCTGTGGCAAAGAAAAAGCATGAGTTAAGCCATAAATATGTGATGTCTAAGGCACCCTACCCAGAAAGATTCAATAAGGGAGCCTATAACAAGCATTATGATAGATTCTTGGACATTTTCAAGAAGCTGCACATCAATATTCCTTTTGCTGAAGCTCTAGCAAATATGTCTGGATATGCAAAATTCATGAAGGATCTTTTATCCAGAAAGCAGAAGTTACAAGAATGCCAAACTGTAACACTCACTGAGGAGTGCAGTGCTTTTATTCAGCAAAAGATTCCAGATAGTTTAGTGATCCGGAGAGTTTTAATATCTCTATTGCTATTGGTGATATTGGCATTGGAGCCTTATGTGATCTTGGGGCTAGTATTAATTGGATACCTTTCTCAGTATATAAATCTTTGGGGATTGAAGAATTAAAGCCTACCGAGGTATCTCTCCAACTGGTTGATAGATCTGTGAGAAAACCTAATGGGATTATAGAAGATATTCTTGTCAAGGTTGATAAGTTTATCTTTCCTGCGGATTTTGTGGTGTTAGATATTGAAGAAGCAAGTGAGAAGCTCATGCTCTTAGGAAGACCCTTTTTGGCTGCAGCCCAATGCTTTAATTGATGTTGAACAAGCGATGATCAAACTGAGAATGAATGATGAGGAGATCATCTACAATGTTTCTGAGGCTATGAAGAGACCTGCTGAGAATAATGATTGTTTCCAGGTTGATTCTTTTCATGAAACCATTCAACACAAGAAGAAGTGTCCTCAAGAGATTGACTATGAGTTGAGAGCTCGTGATCATGTACCATTTGAAAAAGAAGGAATTGCTGTGGAAGTACTAAAAGAAAAAGTTGAAGATGTAGAGATTGGGGCCCCTAAGGTGAACTGAAACCCTTGCCCGACACTTTGAAGTATGTGTTCCTGAGAGATGGTGATATTTATCCAGTAATAATTAACAGAGATCTCTCTTCAGACCAAGAAAAGGAGGGTGGTCGATGTTTTGAAAGCTCACAAGACCGCCATAGGATGGTCTATTACTGATTTGAAGGGTATAAATCCTTCTTTTTGCACACATAAGATTCTCATGGAGGATGATATCAAACCCGTGACACAACCACAAAGAAGATTAAACCCAACAATGAAGGAGGTGGTGAGAAAGGAAGTTGCAAAGCTTCTTGATGCAGGAATGATTTACCCAATTTCAGATGCTGCTCGGGTAAGCCCAGTTCAAATAGTACCAAAAAAGGGTGCTAAAGGCAAGGCAACCCACAGCAAGGAGTTGATTCCAACCAGAACTATCACAGGTTGGAGAATGCGTGTAGACTACCGAAGGTTGAACACAGCTACTC
>JAVKPL010005879.1:0-24938 GCA_032173675.1 Gastrolobium villosum | reverse complement strand
TCATCAAGCTAAAATTACTCTGAATGAAATGTGTGGGATTGACTCAGTTAACTCTCATTTAATCAATAGCATATTAATTTTCTTTTATTTTTCTAAATTAACTCAAAATCAATAATTTTAAATAAAAACTACGATTGGTTATTTTTTCGTTTATTATTACTAAATGTTTTAAAATAATTGAAAGGGTTCGCTTTTTCTGCATTACTGCAGATAAGTTATCTACAGTAAACCCAATACGACGTAGTTTGGGGCAGAAATCATGATATTTTTATAATTTTAATTTATATTAGGTTATTATAGTTTTTATAATTATAATTCTTCAATACCAAAATAACGTCATTGTGGAAATAAATACGGACAACTTATCGGCAGTAACTGCAAAAATATTTTTAAGAAGATAAAAGAGTCATGAATAATAAAGACATTCATTAGTGAGGAAGGTTATAGTTACAACTTTTTTTTTTACAACCTCTTATAATCATACTTTAACACCATTGATTTTCGTCAATCAACGGTTATCATTTATTGTAAATTAATAATTAATTAATAAGTTTAATTTGAAAAAATGATAACCGTTGATTGGCAGAAATCAACAGTGATAATATATGGTTATAAGATGTTGTAAGAAAAAAAAGTTGTAAGTATAACCTTTCTCTTGATTAATTGCAATAATTTATTAAATCATAAAAATTTGAATATATAACTAACTCATAATGACTACCGTACTACTTACTCCTTTCAAATTTGGATAGAATATCAATCTATCAAAACAATGACTACGACTAGTATATAATTTTTTTATTTTTTATTTTGGTGAAACGACTAGTATATAAATTAACATGTAAAATACCATTCTAGCCAAGACTACTTCGCCGTTTTACTCTTTTAAGACATTTTCCGTTATTGCTTATAAATTGCGTTTATAATTGTGAATTATCTGATGTAATTTCTTCAATTTCATCGTTTAATCATTCATTCGAATTGGATTTTTTTAAAAATTTGATTCAATATAATTTAATTTTTTTTCAATTTGGATTGGATCGATTTTTAATTTTTTAAAAAGCCTAAAATTCCAACCCTATCAATCACTGGTTATATTAAAATAAAGTCATACAAAATTATAAATTATTAAAATATTCAAGTCTTCAAATTAAAACAAGTCTTAAAAATATATTAATAGACAACAAAAAGTTAAAACAAAGATAGTTTATTATCAATAATATCCAAAATTTCAAATCTATAAAATAATAAGATTCCATACCACTATTTTTCAAAAATAATAAATACATAATATATTACATAGATTTTCACCAACCAAATCGAAAATTGATTTAATCGAATTAAAATATGCATTTTTTTCAATTTTTGTTTTTTGATTAATTCAATTATTGATTTTTCAATTTAATCTCTACAATTTGAATCGATTTGAATCGGTTAAATGACATCCTCAGGGAGCGATATGTAACTATATTATTATTATTATTATGTTAGATATTGAATAATCTGAGCAGAAGGGATGGATCTAAGTTTCAAATGACTTACAAACATTAGCATTAAAGGATGAGTCAACTTTTTAAAAAAAAAAACTTAGGTGTAAAGCTATTTTTGGAGTCTTAGGAAAAAAATACGATTTTTATTTTAGTCCCTTATAAAAAAATTTTTGAGTCTCGAACAAATTCAGAGTGGACCTATTTATTTAAAATGATGGTTCCTCATAAATTCAAAAAAATATTCACATTAGTCCATCAAAAATACTAAAATAAATCTACTTTAATTTTTTTTTTGATAAACGGTCTATTTAAAATTTTATAGGAACCCGACTATTAATTTGTTTTAGAAAAGATTAAAATGAGAACCATATTTTTGATTTGGACGGAATTTTATTAAGAATGTCTGGAAATTGCACGCGTTTCTCCGTATGCAAAAACAAAGATGGACGTGTAATTGCCATTAAACAAACATGGACGGCACAAGATTACCAAAAAAAAAAAAAAACATGGACGGCACAAACAGCCAAGAGGAAGGGACATTTTGACAGTTCAAGTGCTAATAAAAAATTGGTTTCTACGCTTACCAAAAAATATATATATATATAATTGGTTTCTCCGTTTGGTGCAAGTGTAAAAATATTCAGGTGATGTTTTCCATTCTAACATTGTTTTTTAAATCTTTGGAGTTTTGCTGTTCAACTCTTGCCCTCCAACACGCTTACGGGATTATTCAGTGTTAATTTTAGGGTTTTTTATAAGCATATTTATGGGTGATCCATATATATTTTAAGTTTGGGAGTGATCAATGTTGTTGTGACCCCTTAATACTATCATTTTTTTATTAAAATAAAGGGTTTTCATTTCCTCCTTTAACTTAACATAACAAATTTCCTACACACAACATTTTGTGGGGCCCACACATTTTAAAACAAAAGAAAAAAGGAAAAAAATATGGCACACAAAACGAATCTCTATAAGATTACACAATCACTTTTCCTACAACATAATAAACATAAAACCCTAAATAAAATGTTTTATGCCACTCACAAGATTGTGTCAAGTGACACAACCCTACTTACCCTATTTTATTCTCGCATTCAACACCCAAAGTCTCTCATAGTCACTCCTGAATCTTTTTAGGGAGAGTTTGGTCGAAAAGAAAAAAAAATTTACCAGGAAAATACAATTACTAAAAATATGATGGAAAAATAAGTTTGGTAGGAAAGTTAAAAAATAAGTTGTTTGATGAGAGGAGGAACAGGCTGTAGTGGTTGTGGCTGAGGCAAAATCTGTGGCTGCTGCACCGGCGGTTGCAAAGGCTGTTGCTGTGGACCCTGTCCACCAGCCCTCACCTCAGCCAGAAGTAATCTCATCATGTCTATATTTGCCTGTCTACTAGCTGTCATCATTTCTTGGTTAGCCACTCTATTGGCCTCCAGCATATCTTGGTTTGCTTTCATCATCACTTCCAATTCTCGTTGCCTAGCTGCAGCCATATTTTGCTGCATTACCGTCAAAGCGGTTATCATCGGATCTGGCTGCGACGTACTTCCCCTCTGATTTACTCGGGGCCTGGCCAGGTCTGCCAAAATTGGATCTGTCGGGTCATTCGGAGGATCCAGAGTCCTTCTCGGACGAACCATAATTTCTGCATATTTCACACAAAGGAATGAGTTAGCTACGCTCACACTCAGTGATCAGACATGCATATCATAGTACTCCAAGAGAACACTCAAGAATATCACAACCCGAACAGTTTATGCAATATATCACAGGCTTTCCTAGAGAAACTGCTTTGATACCATAAATGTAACATCCCCGTCTCGAGCCGGTTCAATTAACATACATATGATAAAAATAGAAACAGCGGAAGACTTATCTTACGAAAATACGAGCTAACTTTTTCTTTTTCTTTTTACATTCTTATTCAGCGTAAACGGAAATCGGACAGAGTAACCTCTATAAATCGGACAACTGGGGATTTTCCAATCCCACTCCAAAGAGTTCCTGATAGACAGTTTCAACAATATTTATATCCAGATGTACCAGTCATGCAATTATAATCAGATACCCATCCATGAGCGCATGCAAAACTTGGCTCCGTGCCACTAAACAGCATGCAATCCAAGACATAAGCATAACTGAATACTACATAATCATATCAACATGTCTGAATACAAAAATGTACATGCATCAAACTGAAGAACATGTACAGAACATATACAGGCCATATACAGAGTGAAAGATCAAACATAATGATCCTCAAAATAACTGAGATCTAAACTACATCAACACACTCCAAAAAAAATAGTAGCCTACAGCCACTCAAAATCTGGTCAGTCGAGCGTCTCAGCCACGTGCCGCGTCTTTGCCTGCTGAGGGCTCACCGGCAGTCTGGGAACCTGAAATCATGTCCCCAAAGAGGGGTGAGATTACAAATCTCAATAAGCTCCAGGTTTATAGAGAATTCTCCATACCCCTGGCTCGCTCCTGCATGAAAGTCAGATACAGAGTATACAATGCTCATATAACAGATATCAGAACAGAACAAAACATATATCCATATCATATCAGAGGCGTGCGCCGTCATTCCCAAGGGAGGACCCCAAGCTAAAATCAACGCACGTGTTCCCAAGGGAGGACCCCAAGCGGAACCAGAACATATCAGAGGTGTACATCGTCAATCTCAGGGAAACCCCAAGAAGACATCAGTGTACCATATATCAAAGGCTAGAGATCATTTCAGAATTCATATTACAGAAATCATATCAGAACCAGTCATATTATGTTATCAAATAACTCTATATGAATGCATCTATACAAAGTATCAAACAACAGTCATACAAACCAACCATAGTCCATTAACCATGGTGGAGCACTCAAGCAGGAAAAGACTCCTTAAACATAGAGCTTACCTCTTGAAGCTTTATCGATCTGATTACTTGTGACACAAGTTACTTTTTTTTATCTTCAAGAGATTTCGATCTTTTCCCTAGGCGCACCTAGAGAAAGAATCCAAAATACAAATCAATAAAATGCTATCATGCCTATATTTTCCATAAGGCATGCATTTTATCACTTATCTTCATTTCTTTATATTTTTTCCAATGCTATGCCAATACACAAGTCTAGACCTCTTTATAACCGTTGATGTTCTTTAATTTAATCAAACATTCTCTTAAGAATTTTCACATCAACCATGCTATTTTTCTTCAAAACTTATCACTTTTATACCATTAATCACAACAATTTTATTTAAAATAAAATGTACCAAATATATCCCTAAATACCCTATAGGTCGAACTCTACAAGGACAATAGGCAAAAGGGTTCTTTTCTTTTTAATTGTTCTTCCTTCACTTAATTTAATAACTCCACATACATAAATATATCTTTAACAAGTTCCAATTAAATTTTTGAAATCTCAAACTCTCTAAATCCTTCTAGGCCGAAAAATCAAGGGTATGTTTCAAAGGATTTTTCTTTACAATTAAACATTCTTACTAACTCATCTATTTACACTCATTTCCAACACATTCCACCTTCACAAGACATAAATATAATTTTTTTGCACAATAACCCCTACCCACTCCATGAAGGCCGAATGCTAAAGGGTCAACTCCATGGATTTTTTTTCTCAATTTTTATACACATACAAAAGCTTAGTTAGCATGCCTATACCCTAAAACATCCATAATACTTCATAAAATTTCCAATTTTAGCTACTTTATTTCCACTCAAACATAGTCATAATTTTCAAAACATAAACCACAAGAATAAAATCATAGGGTTAGAGTTTTGTTACCTCTAAATCACCTATTCAACACCTAGAAGACCTTCACCAAGAGAATCACCATCAAAATCCCCATTTCACCTTCTTGATGAATAGTGCCACGCAAAAGGGGAAGGAAATATCTCCTCACACAAGCAATGATAGCACAAATGGAGGGGTGGAATAACTTCCTTGGATGATTTCCTATGAGATTGGTATAATGGGTGGAAGATTTGGTTGCTTAATCATGGAGAAATCAAGGAAATGAAAAACCAAAACCCTAAGCTCCTCTTGCCATGGCTGTCACGGGGTGGGGAGGGAAAAAGGGAGAGAGAAAGTGTGAGGGAATAGTGTAATTAAGTGACTTAGGGGTTTTTAAGCACATGTGCTTTTTAACCGGTTGTTTTTCTATCGCGTATTTTTACTTAAATTGCCCCGGAACCAACTTAAAGCTACGAACATATTTTTATTTTTCTAAAATCATTTACATTAATTTTTATTTTCTAAGGAACAATATTCATAATTCACAGTAGGGTTTCTGCACCGTTTTTGACGAAATACACTGTGAACCACTAACTGTACTTTGTTTATTTATGAAACTTAAAACTCATAAACTTATCATTTTCCTGGGCCTATATTGACTTGCTTGGCATATATTGGACTTTATTATTCTTATTTCATCAATTATTGGCTTCTGGACTCTACCGGTTGCTTAAACAGCAGTACAAAATACCCGGTAGAAACACTATTCACGAGATTTTCACGGAAAGTGCCAGACTATATAATTTTTCATTCTGAACTCATATTTGTCGTCAGAATTGTCAAATTATGTCTCTAAAATTATTTTACTTATTTAAGCTCTACCGGTTAATTCACAAGACTGCGAATTCTCCGACAGAACGCACTGTTCATAACATAGTCATTATTATAGTCAAAATACTCGGAATCACTCACTAAATCTAATTATGGCATTTAAATCCTTAAATTAAATCTCTAATTAAGATTTACCATTTGGTGTCATTATAAATAACTTATTATAGGGGCAAATCGATAACAATGCAAATTTATTAAATTAGTTAGCACATCAGTCTAGATAAGAGTGTTTAATCCTTTCCACAGTCCCCTACCCACTTGAATTATTAATCAGTGTAATGCTGTCATCAACAGGGAGGAATACAGATACAAGAATTTCTATATTTGGATACCCTTAGGGCCATATCTGGATACAAGATTTGAAGTATGCGGACAATCATCAGGTAGTATCCTTATGCTTCACTCAGGTATCCAGATACTTTACTGCAGAAGACAAAGACAATCTGTTCCAAATAAATATCAGGCCCAAGTTACTTTCGTTACTCTGGGCTATTTCCTTTATCATAATTGGTTATAAACCAATAAATCTAACCCTTCAGCATATTAACTACCTTAAGAACCATAAGTCCATAACCATATATGTAATTAAATCAAAAATATTTCATATTATCACACATGACACTTACCTTTCTAATTTTTGTCTGTAACAAGAATATAGAAGCAGCCATTAACCTTTTAAGGTTTTAACAATTCCTACTTCCAACATCTTAGCACCATTCTTTGAGTACAAGAGTTTCATATTTCAATACAAACTACTTCAGCGTAGTTTCAATTATACATATGCATCAACGTAGTTACATATCTTCAAACAAAAACAAAACATCAATCTATGGAGGCACGGATAGCATTTCAGAGGGGGTACATTCGAACCGCTCCATCATTACCTTTTCTCCAACTAACCTTGTGAGAGAAAAAATTGATAGAGTAACAGATTTCATGTCTGCCTATTCTGAAATCCTCACAAGTTTTTGAAAAGCCTGAAGCAATACCCTTCCATGCTGTCTATATTTATCCTTCATTCTATTGAGCCACCTTTCTGGAATATTCTCTTCCAACAGACCACCCGCTGACACAGCATCATTTTCCAGTCCCTTATGTTTAATATCAGTTGTGGTTCCTAACAGAATCTCCATGTGCATTAGACCATACTTCAATCCTTAAACTTAATCATATTATTAGGAGAAAACAAATGACACAAGATTGTTTACTTCCATCGCCATATCAAAACCCAAGCTTGTCATTGTAGAATCCTGAATCACAGCTCTTCAGAAAATGCCTGACAAAACAAATTACCGTCTTTATTATCATACTTTACTAATACCTATTTTGCGCTTTCTTGAAACCATGTTGCCGCCTGTTAAGATTATTGCTAAGAAGAACATGGTTCTCAAATTATGCAGTCAAGATAATTTACTAACAAACTACATAAATCAAAACTTATAATAGTATTTTCTTTCTCATTCATAATCTAGTAGCATTCAATTCTCTAACACAAGCAAAATTGATTTCTTGTATATTTTCTTTTAGAAATGAAATTGATGATGCACCTCAATGGAGCACTCTAGTTTTGTACATCTCTTATTTTATTTCCATTTATGTGGAACATGAATAAATATGGAGATAAAAATTAGTTACATGCATACAGCAGACCACAAGAAAATTTACCATTGAAGGTGAATCCTAATTCACATTTATGTTGTTGCTGTTGCAGGAATCACGTTTCAGAAATTTTCATGTCTATTGCTTCCCTCTTTGGTTCTACCCATGTGTTTTCCTTCTCTTCCTCTGAATGAGTGATTCTTCTCGGTCAGAATCATTCAGGCTCAACGTACCAAGTATTCGTCCTCTTGTATCCACTGATTCTTCACTGTCAGAATCACCATCCTCTGAATTGGATTTAGGATAAGGATTAATGAATAGAATATCCTCCGTGCTATTTTTCTCTTTGAATACATGGATTCCTATTTTGCCTTTATCATCACGTTTTCGGATGGATCCACATGTAACCTTCACACGGTTCCACTCATTTTTTAAAGTCACTTCATCCAGATTAATATTCTCTTGATGCAAACCAAAAAGATATGTATGATTCGGTAACAACAGAAGAAAAGGAGCTTCGAAAACTTTGTTTCCATTAATAATCACGACGGGTGCATTACAAACCATGATATCCACAAGAAGACAGATAGCTATGGGAGGGAAATTGTTACGAAACCAGAATGAAATTGACAGTCCCCTGCTGTTGCGGTGCTCAAACCACTCTGGAATCCCTATAGTTCTTCCAGGCAAAAGAAACAAGGTGTTTGCAGCCTCATGAAGTTTCTGTTATTCATAAATAAATATTCATAAGTTTAGCAACATCAACTACACTATCAACCATCATCATATCAAATACATAAATGAAAACAAAACCTGATCCAATAACTTGCTTATAGACTCGGAAGTCAAGGATGAGCAGTCTCGTGCAGAGAAACGCTCTAATTTTGGTGGAATCCCTCTAATTTCTCGAAGATGCTTGCAATGATCCAAATTAAGCTTCGTTAAAAGGCGACATTCTTTGATGCATTCAGGAATAATTGTGAAATTATTGCAAGGGAGGTTTAACTCTTTCACATTAGCAAACCAGGTGAGACCAATTGCAAGAAATTCATCTGACACGTTGCACCAGTTGAGTTCTAGACGTTGTACGTTTGAATACACCATTGAGTCCACTTCTGGCAATGAACCCAATTTCCAATACATACCCATAATTATAGCCAGTTCTCGCATATTGACAATGCTACTTGGTAAGTCAACAATTGGACAACACAACATATCTAATTGTAGAAGCCCAGTAAGATTTTCAATTGAAGATGGCAATTCTTTTATGTTAGTATTAGTCAAGTCGAGAACTTCTATATGTTTCATCTTTCCCAATATTTCTGGAAAACTCTCAAGACTTGAGCATCCAAAAAGATTGAGATCTTCAAGAGAAGTCAACTTCATGGGAGGAAGAGCTCGAAGCTTTATACAACACAAACAATTCAATATTCTAAGTTTATCCAACAACCCAACCGAATCATGAATTGTAGTTAAATTCTCACAACGCCTAAGTGATAATTCTTCTAAATTTGGGAGACCAGATACATCAGGTATATGTGTTAAACTTCCACAAAGGTCAAAATTCAAAACTTTCATATTCACACACTTCTGCGAAGGAATAAGAATCAATGAATAATCTTAAAATGAACTTATTGATACATAAGATCAGATCAAGGAAATGAACTCGTTACACTTGCCTTCAATAACTCGGGCGAGTTAAAGCAACAATCCATTATCTTGCATATAACAAGTTCCTTTGGATGAAAATCAGATGGTAAATACTGTGATGGATATCTCCACCATTCAAGTATTTTTAAACTATTTGGAAGATGTTCAGGACCTTTGCAAAAACGACCAGCATTAATAATAAGTGTTTTGAGGTTTTTCATCCTCGAAAATGCCTTTCCACTCCATCCCACTTCTTCTTTATCACATAAGGGGGAGTTCAAATGTATGATTCTAATTTTGTTAGTTCCCTATTATCACAACAAGTACGAATTAGCCACAATACATATATATATATGTAAGACGTAAACTGACATATTTAAAGAAATTTAAATATTATAAAGAGTAAAAACATTTGTGACTCCAGCATGTAACAATTCGAAGAGATAAATAAGGTTAAACATGAAAAAGAAACCATATATATATAAATATATATATATATATATATATATATATATATATATATATATAAAATTTTACTCACCATATCTTCTTGTAAGACATCAATTATATCTTCATGGAACCATAACCTACTACGTTCCCCAGGATTATTCAGTGATTCCCGTCGGACAATTTCTTTACCCATGTCCTCTATCATGTCATGTAGAGTCACTCGACCATACTCATGAATCTTTATGAGGGACTTTTCAACTAACACTCCTATATGATATTTCATGCAGTCACCATAATGAGCATGCAATATATCTAGGAGCTTTGCCAATGGATATCCTTTGAAGCAACAAGCAATGTCAAGAAAAACACTCTTCTCTTCCTCCTCCAGAGCATCAAAGCTTACTTCTAGTTTCTTTTGGATCTTTTTTATAGGAATTCTTTCATACCGGTCTAATGCAGATTTCCATTCATCTACACTTTTTCCAAACAAGCTGGAACCTATAACTTCCAAAGCCAAAGGAAGGGCAGCAACAAAAGTTAATGCACGGTATAAAATGTTGTTAAACCTTTGATCAACTTTGTGGGTTTTAAAAGCTTTCCATCGTAGCAGTTTAAGAGAATCTTTTCCATTCAACTCCTCCACCTCATATGTTTTCTTAACCTCGTGACATGCTAACAACTGTTTGTCACGAGTTGTGATGATGACTATGCTCCCGGGACCAAACCAATCAGGACTTCCAGCAAGAGCCTGTAACTGCTCCAGCTTATCAACATCATCTAAAATCAAGAGAACCTTCTTTTCCCGGAGCCTACACTGTATTTCTGAACTTCCTTCTGGGACACTTGCTAACTTATCTTTCTCCTCTCCTAACATTTTTCCAAGAAGGATCTCTTGGAGATGTTGTAACCCACCATGTGTGTTTGAGTTTTCTCTCACATTTTGAAGAAAACATAAACCCTCAAAATATTCAGCAACAGAATTATAAACTGCTAGAGCAAGTGTCGTCTTTCCCACTCCACCAATTCCATGGATCCCTACCATGTGAACCCCATCATTAGATCCGGCATCCATAAGCAACTTTACTTCTTCTACTCGAGACTCCAGTCCAACTGGGTGATCAGCAACAGGTAAAGGAACACGCTTAATATTCTTGGAGACCTCTTTGACAATGTTCTCAATAAACTTGTGTTCATATTCATCCCTGTTCAGACAAAGAAGTTCGTGTGAAGTCAAAATAAATGCTTCATATCCGTGTCTTGGCACTTATAATGCAAAGTGTTTGTAAAGAACCTTGGAATGCACCACCCCAAAAGCTAACTCAAAGGGTGGGAGTGCCCAAAGCCTTATAAAGGCCACATTAGTTGTTCATCCAACCAATGTGGGACTACATATCTTAACACGCCCCCTCACACGAGAGCCCATTGGGCTTGAAAAGTGGATGATGCAACAGGCCCAGCCCACCTGTGCTAAGAGAGTCCACAAGAGAAAGTGGGGGACGGCGAGCTCTGATACAATGTAAAGAACCTTGGGATGCACCACCCCAAAAGCTAGCTCAAAGGGTGGGAGTGCACAAAGTCTTATAAAAGCCACATTAGTTGTTCATCCAACCAATATGGGACTACAAATATACAGTGATTTAACATGTTCAAGCTAGGCTCACAAGTATTTATTTTCTCTTTATATCCTGAAAATCAATAAAAAGTTAAAAGATTGGTGAGGAGGGGTACCCATGTTCTAAATGAAAGCCAGAAAAATTAGCTACTTGCTGTAGAGCGGTCCTCCATTTCTGCAATCTCTCCATGTTATCGTTGAACGTCTCCTTATTAGCCCTGAATTTCACTTCATGATTATTCAATGCTTCTCCGTAACTACCCTTCTGATGTCGCACATCAGAAGGATCCACCTTGTAAAAAATTGGAAGAACCAAACGATGCTTTCTCTTAATGAAGTCAGTGATGTTGGAGAGTTCCTCTAAGCAAAATGAAGAAGATGCATAGTTGGTAGAGAGGACAACGATGGCAATCCTGGACTGTTGAATAGCCTTGAGAAGTGATGTTGTGATTTTCCCTCCTTTCTGAAGCTCCTCATCATCAATGAATGTGAAAATTCCCTTATCAGAAAGAGCTTTGTAGAGATAGCCACTAAAACCAAAGCGAGTATCAGTGCCTCTGAAGCTGAGGAATACATCGTAGAGGAAGGAAGAAGAGGAGGATGATGGGTCAGCCATGAGATGGAAGAAAGGGTAAGAGTATGACTATATGGGTCACCAAAATGAAACAAGAACAGATAAAGAAGAAAAGTTTTATTGACTAAGGAGTATAATAATGTTATGATGACGTGGACTACCCTCCTTCGTCTTATTGACTAAGGCTTTGTTTGGGAGTTGGTTTTAGGAGGGGAAGGAAAGGAAAGGGAGGGTTTTAGTAAGCCTTTCCCTTGTTTGTGAGTTTAAAAAAAGGAGAGGAAGGAATTGGGGATTTTTACTAAACCCTCCAAAATCCTCCTTCTTTCTAAAATTAAAGTTCCCCCAATTTGGGGGATTTGAGGGGGGAATATTAAAAATTATTTATCTACCCTTAGCATTAAAATGTAAAAATTACATAAATGTGAATCATTTTTAAATGTGACAATTTTAGAAAAATCTCAAATACCGACAAAATTTATCGACGAAAAATATTTCGTCAAAAATAATGATGAAATTTTTGATGAAAATCACATACGTCAAATTTTTTTCATCAAAACTAAAGACGAAACAAGATTTTGTCATAATCACTAACATAAATTTTTTACGAGAAAGAATTCAGTCAAAACTATTGACGAATCTAAATTCCGTTGAAACTTCCAACGAAAATTTTTTCGTCCAAAATTTGACGAAATACATCTCCACCGAAAAGTTTCACCAAAATTCTTTACAGAATTTACATCCCGTCAAAAGTTTTCGACGGAAATATTTTCGCTAAACTTTGTGATAAAAATTCTCAGTCGAATATTTAAGGAAACACATTTTCATCGAAAATTTTCGATGGAAAATATTTTCGTCAAATTTTTTGATAAAAAATATTTCCATCAAAATTTTCAACGGAACACATTTCTATCAAAAAATTTCAACAGAAAATTTTTCCGTAAAAAAAATTGACGCAAAATATTTCGATTAAAATGTTTGACGGAAATAATATTCTATCAAAATTCTTTACTGAATCTAAATTTCGTCGAAAGTTTCAAATGAAACATTTCCCTCAAAATATTTGACAAAACAATTTCCGTCAAAATTTTCATCAGAACACAATTCCATCGAAATTTTGAACGAAAAACATTGACGAAATATTTTTTACGTTTAAAGCATTTCATGGAGGAAATCATTTTCGTCAAAACTTTTGCCAGAAACTAAATTTCGATAGAAAATTTATTTTTGTAAAAATTTTCATCGGAGAAAAACTTCTCTCGCTTTTCGACGAAGAGTATTTTGACGAAATTTTTTTGTAGCTTGCAGCGTAGAAATTTCATAAAAAATATTATCTTTTTTAATATGGTGAAAAGTACAAAAATAATTTTGTTAGAAATTTTAAATTTAATTTAGTTTGTAAAATATAATAAATATATTAATTTTAAAAAGAGGTAAAATGGTAAAAATATCTCATTAACCCTTCATTTTCCTCCCTTGCCCTTTTTTAACTCCCAAACAAGGGAAGGGAATACCCTCCAATTCCCTTCCCTTCCTTCCCCTCCCTCTCCCTTATATCCCCTTCCTTCCCTTCCCCTCCAAACTCCCAAACAAAGCCTAAAGGAATATAATAATACTGTGGGCCTTTGTTTTCATAAATTTTGGAGTGGGGTTACGTGTCCTTGTCAAAAAGTAAACGTAGCAACGTGGAGGAGCCCGAAATTTTTGACAATTCAATGATTTAACCACATACCAACATTTTTTTTATTAGAGTAGCTTGTTTGGTGTGATGTATAAGGTATGATAGTATAAGTTTATACTATATGTTATGATATTTTTAGTTATTTGGTGTGACCATCGTATAGTATAAATTTATACAATAGGATCCCTTTATACATTAAAATGATGTATAACTGAATCTGGGCCTAGGAGTGGTGGATTAGGCCTGATAAAGGATTGATGTATTACAAGTACAATTCGCAAGAACTAATATATCATTTCAATATTTATAAATTAAAATAATTTTTCTTAATATATTAAATTTTAAAATATTGGAGAATATTATCTTATATAGTATTATACCAAACACTGGATAATATTAAAATTTAATTGGGTTTTATACAATCTGATCTTATACTATCATGTCTTATACTATCAGGCCTTATCCCGCACCAAACATGCCCTTTAACACATTCAGGCTTGACTCATTTCAGCACTTTACATACACATATCATACATAAGCTTTTAAAGTTTACTCAAGTTCCAAACAACTAAAGTTTAGATACAACATCCTTGATACATGCAATAGGTGCAAAAAAGTAACATTAGTTTGTACATTAGATTGGTTCTCAAATACATATAAATTAACATAGCCTTCCACATTCAACTGAACTAGACTTTGCTTTGAACCTGCAAAAGAGCAGGTTAATATGGGTATGTTTAAGAGCTATTATTAATGTGTATTTGAATTAGTTTGTTTTACTTTCAAAAAAACTTGTGGATGATCAAAATATTCAAGAAAAAACTTATGACTAGAACCTTGTTTTGGCTGTTGAATAAATTAATTGAGACATACATAGTTAATAAATTTAAATCACAGTCGCTTATTTCACTAATTCTCTTTGTAGTCACTTTGTGTAGATGAATGTTGCTGAAGCACGAGAAGATTGTCAGCATTGGTGGATGAAGGAAGCATTAGATATATTAGTGAAACGACCCACTGCATATAAAAATAGGAACATATAGAATTGATTTTTGGGTGCAAGTACATTCTATTGATAGGAAATTGTCATTGTTTTCACATCTCTGAAGTTTAAATAAGCAAAAGATTATAGAGAATGGATTGGGGAAGGAGATGTATTTTCCATTGCAGAGATTAGAATATTGTACTGCAATGTTGTATTTTTCATCGAACTCTGATTGTTTTATAAAATTTATACCAAATTGTCAAAAAGTGTGTCAAGATCTGTTTCTCATCAATCTTGTGGTCAGGAACTTAAATCACAAGCAATTTTGTGGGTTTAAAAAAGAATGCTTGCCGGGAATGTTGACCTTAATCCATCCCTTATTGAGTGGCATTCATTTAGATGCACATACCGTTCGATTTAGACAAACAAAAACTGATTGTTAATAAGAACTCTGTTGACTTCAGGGAGTGTAAACTATTTTATGTATACGCACAACACATGCACATGACAAGAAAATTCGACCCATAGAAAGAAAAGTGTTATTCAAATAATAATAGGTACTAGGTACAATTGTTTTATGTGGTTAAATATATTCCTTTTTACCAGAATCATGATACATAAAAAAAAACATTTTTGCAACAATTAATCTATTTTAAGAACAGCCGTGCAAACCAATACAATTAAAGCAGTTCAATATGCTCTTGTTCAGCAGTTATCTAAGCACATCCAGAGTAAAATTCCACACCACAAAAAAAGAACTTTAATATTCCCATCTCCTCAATTCCATTCCTTCAGGAGGGACTTCCCTCTACCTTCTTTCCAGTTTGTAGACAGTACAGTTCCATTAGACTCCACCTGCAAGAATTTGAACACAAGTCAAATGCAATATATACAGCAGTATGCAACGTTAGCAAAATTTGCAAGCAATCTCAAAATATCAGTAGTTATTTTCAATTAAGGCAGCTTGCCCAATAAGGATGAACCGAAAATTGGCATTGTACATTAACTGGGACTAAATTTAAACCTTATAAGTTACCTGAGGAAACATTAACCCTCTGTGGAACTGCAATACCTCTGCTGAATTCTACATATGACCAACAGATAGGTTCTGCTTTTGCAAGGCGATTTTCAATTTTGGTGGACAAAACTTCATACCGGCAACTGGTGGGTATGATCTGTTAGAGGAAAACCAAAGATTCACAAAAACAACATAACACAACTGAAACAAAATCTGCTATCCTTGCCTCAAGATTTGCATCAAGCAGTAGATATACCAAAATCTGCCATATTTGATTCAATTTAAAATACATCATGATCATAATCCACTAAAATGAGATATACTCTTACTTACTCATACTTATTTCTATAAACATGCACTAATTTCTGTGCACTGAATGGATAGTAATCTTCATTCATAATAGTTAGTTAATTTAATGGCATCAGTTGGCACCCCAAAGTCCACAGCTAACCAGAGAATCTGAATCTTCATTTATATGCTAGCTCAAAGGGTGAGAGTGCCCAAGGTCTTATAAACTCCACATTAGTTGTTCATCCAACCAATGTGAGACTATATATCTCAACACGCCCCCTCACACGAGAGCCCATTGGGCTTGAAGAGTGGATAATGCAACAGGCCCAGCCTACCCGTGCTAAGAAATTTCACAAGAGAAAGTGGGGGACGGCGAAGCTCTGATACTATGTAAAGAACCTTGGGATACACCACCCCAAAAGCTAGCTCAAAGGGTGAGAGTGCCCAAAGCTTTATAAACTCCACATTAATTGTTCATCCAACCAATGTGGGACTATATATCTCAACACAAGAGTTGTGTAGATAGTGCTATTCACTTAACTAACTAAAATTCATATACCTGGATCAAACACAGAATTAATCAAATGCACAACTTTCTCATCGTTACATAACTCAGAGGTAAGTTTGACCTCCTTTTCACGCAACACTAAAGCCTTCACTGCAGAGAGATTCAAGCCTACCCTCTCTCTGGCAGGTGAAGAACCTCCTGATGAAGCTACAAAATCTTTCATTGAATTTATTTTCCTTCCGGCCCTAGACCAAAGGCCCAAAATTTTAAGAGGCTAGTTGTATCATTATTTGTTAGGTTGAAAATCTTGCTACATACTTAGAAATAGAATTCAACAACAAAGAATCTTTAAGAAGTTCAATGAATTGGTAGGAAAAAGGACAACATAACTTACTCAACAGCTATAGCCAATTGCTTTAGGACAATTAAAGTTTTTCATTATGCATCATTAAAGCAATCTATTAACTATTTATATACTTGAATCAGAAATTCATTGAAAATAACATCAAATAGTATGTTCAATTGACTGGAAACAGATCTCAGGCAGTTAACCACTAGATTGGTTGCTGAAGACGAAGACAAAGACGATTTAGGTAAAAAAAAATGAAAAATACATGAAAACACTTACCGGGAAAAAGATGGACTTGGGAAAAACAAGCAGCGGCGGAGGAATCGCACAAAATGATGGAACAAACAATGTCTCTCTAAAAGCCAAATTTCATGCACCTCAGAGAAAATGAAAATGAAAATAAAAAATAAAAATCACTGACCTATATTAGAAGCTCCATATTTTCTTGGCCTATATGCAGCTTTACTTTGTTGGATTCTTGAGAGAAAGAAATACAAAAGTTAAGCCAGTATCCCGAGTAGCTTGTTGGTTTAGAGCTTCTCTGATATCGTGTAAGAACTCGGTTCAATACCAGCAAAAGAACCCTCAAAGAAATGCAAAAGTTCATATGGATTAGACTTTAGAGGGAGCAAGAAACGCAAAATGCAGGTATGTGGGTTTCGACCATAATGGATTCTTTGTCCAGATTTTTTTTTTGGCTGAATGTTATAGAACTTGAATGAGCAATCATCTCCAGAGGGTATAACAGCATTGCAGCATTGCTCACTGGCCTCAAAGTACATCTCCATGTGTGAATCTGATAGAGATCAACAATTCACAACACAAAAGTAACAAACAGAAAGGGGAACTTTAATTCTGATATGGAAACCAAATACAATATCCATCCATCAACAGTATTGAAATGATTACAGAGAAGCTCTGAATTGTAAAGGAAAATACAAGAAATTGAAGGAAAAAGACTCAGATAACATAGAGCACTTAGAGAGGCTCTAGTCTCTCCCAATTCCAACCCAAACCACAGATTCCCGATTATCAGACCTTTCCATGACCTTATCTGAATTCTATTGAGATCCCTTTTGGGATATTCTCTTCCAACAGACCACCTGCTGACTCAGCATCATTTTCCAGTCCCTTATATTTAATATCAGTTGTGGTTCCTAACAGAATCTCCATGTGCATTAGACCATACTATTATCCTTAATCATATCATTAGGAAAAACAAATGACACAAGATTGTTTACCTCCATCACCAGTGTATACAAACCCAAGCTTGTCATTGTAGAATCCTGAATCACAACTCTTCAGAAAATGCCTGACAAAACAAATTACCGTCTTCATTATCCAACTTTACTAATACCGATTTTCCTTTTTCTTGAAACCATGTTGCCGCCTGTTAAAGATTATTGCTAAGTAGAACATGGTTCTCAAATTATGCAGTCAAGATAACTTACTAACAAACTACAAAATCAAAAATTATAATAGTATTTTCTTACTCATTTACAATCTAGTAGCATTCAATTATCTAACACAAGCAAAATTGATTTCGTGTATATTTTCTTTTAGAAATAAAATTGATGATGCACCTCAATGGAGCACTCTAGTTTTGTATATCTCTTTGTTTTGTTTCCATTTAGGTAGGAGATGAATAAATAGGGCAATAAAAATTAGATACATGCATATAGCAGACCACAAGAAAATTTACCATTGAAGGTGAATCCTAATTCACATTATCATCCAGCTTATTGCATTGCTTGAGCAAGAAGAAAGGAAAACAACAGCAAGCCCAGTTCCATATGTTGTTGCTGTTGAACAAATCACGTTCCAGAAATTTTCATGTCTATTGCTTCCCTCTTCGGTTCTACCCATGTGTTTTCCTTCTATTCCTCTGAGCGAGTGATTCTTCCCCGTCAGAATCAAGTCCTCTTTCTCTTGTATCCTCTGATTCTTCACTGTCAGAATCATACAGTGATTGTTCACGTTCACGGTCAGAATCATACAATGTTTCTTTATCTTCAATGTCAGAATCATACAGGTTGAACAACTTTCTTGTATCCACTGATTCTTCATCGTCAGAATCACCATCCTGTGAATTTGATTCAGGACAAGGATTACTGAATAGAATATCCTCCGTGCTATTTTTCTCTTTGAATACATGGATTCCTATTTCGCCATTATTATGACGTTTTCGGAAGGATCCACATGTAACCTTCACACGGTTCCATTCATTTTTTAAAGTCACTCCATCCCAATGAATATCTTTTGGTTGCATGCCAAAAAGATATGTATGATTCGGTGACATAAGAGTCCAAGGAGCTATGAAACCACTTTTGTTGCCATTGATGACCACGGTAACCCGAACGTAGGTATCCACAAGAAGACAGACAGCTATGGCAGGGAACTTGTTACGAAACCAGAATGAAATTGACCGTCTCCTACTGCTGCGGTGCTCAAACCACTCTGGAATCCCTATAGTTCCAGGCAAACGAAACCTAGTGTATGCAGCCTCATGACGTATCTGTTATTCATAAATAATATTCATAATTTTAGCAACATCAACTACACTATCATCAATCATCATATCAAATACATAAATAAAAACAAAACCTGATCCAATAACTTGCTTATAGACTCGGAAGTCAAGGATGAGCAGTATCTTGCAGAGAAACGCCTTAATTTTGGCGGAATCCCTCCAATCTCTCGAAGACTGTTGCAATAATCCAAATTAAGCTTCGTTAAAAGGCGACATTCTTTGATGCATTCAGGAATAATTGTGAAATCATTGCAAGGTAGGTTTAACTCTTTCACATTAACAAACCAGGTGAGACCAATTGCAAGAAATTCATCTGACACGTTGCAGTCCGAGAGAGAGAGACTTTGTACGTTTGAAGACACCATTGAGCCCACTTCTGGCAGTGAGCCCAATTTCCACTTGCAACCATGAATCACAGCCAGTTCTCGCATATTGACAATGCGACTTGGTAATTCAACAATTGGACAACCCATCACATATAATTTTCGAAGCCCAGTAAGATTTTCAATTGAAGATGGCAATTCTTTTATTTTAGCTTTAGTCAATTGGAGAACTTCCATATTTTTCATCTCTCCTAATATTTCTGGAAAACTCTCAAGACTTGAGCATTTCCAAAGATTGAGATCTTCAAGAGAAGTCAACTTCATGGGAGGAAGAGCTCGAAGCTTTATGCAACTCATACAATTCAATATTCTAAGTTTATCCAGTAACCCAACCGAATCATGAATTGTAGTTAAATTCTTACAATAACCAAATGATAATTCTTCTAAATTTGGGAGACCAGATATATCATGTATATGTGTTAAAAATAGACAACCCTCAAAATTCAAAACTCTCATATTCACACACTTCCGGAAAAAAAGAAGAGGAAAAACAAAGGAATTAGAATCAAATAAATAATTTTAAAATGAACTTATTAATACATAAGATCAGGGAAATGAACTCGTTACACTTGCCTTCAATAACTCGGGCGAGTCAAACCAACTATGCGTTATCTTGCATATAACAAGTTTCTTTGGATTAAAATCAGATGGTAAATCCTCTGAAGGATATGCGTGCCATTCCAGTATTTTTAAACTATTTGGAAGATGCTCAGGACCTTTTGAAAAATGACCAGCATCAATAATAAGTGTCTTGAGGTTTTTCATCTTCACAAATGCATTTCCACTCCATTCCACTTCTTTATCACGTAAGGGGAATTCCAATATATGATTCCAATTTTGTCACTTCCCTATTATCACAAAAACTACGAATTAGCCACAATTCGAATATTATATATATATATATATATATATATATATATTTTACTCACCTTATCTTCTTCTAAGACTTCAACAATATCTTCATGGCGCCATAACCTACTACGTTCCCCAGGATTATCCCGTGATTCTCGTCGGACAATTTCTTTACCCATGTCCTCTATCAAGTCATGTAGAGTCACCTGACCATGCAAATCAATCTTTACGAGGGACTTTTCAACCAATAGTCGAATATGATATTTCATGCAATCACCATAATGAGCATGAAGTATTTCTTCGACCTTTGCCAATGGATATCCTTTGAAGCAACAAGCAATGTCAAGAAAAACTTTCTTCACAGCATCTCCCCTCAAAGCATGATAGCTTACTTCAAGTTTCTCTTGGATTTCTTCATTGCCATTTTTTTCATACTCATTTAGAGCAGATTTCCATTCATCTACACTTTTTCCAAACAAGCTAGAACCTATAACTTCCAAAGCCAATGGAAGGCCAGCACAATAAGTTAATGCAGGGTTTAAAATGTTGTTAAAATATCATATGTTAGTATAAGTTTATAGGAGAGTATGAGGTATCCTTGTGATGTATGAGGTATGATAGTATAAGTTTATACTATATGTTATGACATTTTCAGTTGTTTGGTGTGACCATCATATAGTATAAATTTATACAATAGGACCCCTTTATACATTAAAATGATGTATAACTGAATCTGGGCCTAAGAGTGATGGATTAGGCCTGATAAAAGATTGATGTATTACAAGTACAATTCGCAAGAACTAATATATCATTTCAATATTTATAAATTAAAATAATTTTTTTTAATATATTAAATTTTAAAATATTGGAGGATATTATCTTATACAGTATCATACCAAACACTGAATAATATTAAAATTTAATCAGGTCTTATACAATCAGGTCTTATACTATCAAGTCTTATACTATCAGGCCTTATCCTGTATTCAGGCTTGACTCATTTCAGCACTTTACATACATATCATACATAAAGCTTTTAAAGTTTACTCAAGTTCCAAACAACTAAAGTTTAGATACAACATCCTTGATACATGCAATAGGTGCAAAAAAGTAACATTAGTTTGTACATTAGATTGGTTCTCAAATACATATAGATTAACATAGCCTTCCACATTCAACTGAATTAGACTTGCTTTGAACCTGCAAAAGAGCAGGTTAATATGGGTATGTTTAAGAGCTATTATTAATGTGTATTTGAATTAGTTTGTTTTACTTTCAAAAAAGCTTGTGTATGATCAAAATATTCAAGAAAAAACTTATGACTAGAACCTTGTTTTGGCTGTTGAATAAATTAATTGAGACATGCATAGTTAATAAATTTAAATCACAGTCGCTTATTTCACTAATTCTCTTTGTAATCACTTTGTGTAGATGAATGTTGCTCAAGGATGAAAGTTTGTCAGTATTGGTGGATGAAGGAACCACTCCATATAAAAATAGGAACATATAGAATTGATTTTTGGGTGCAAGTTCATTCTATTGATAGGAAATTGTCATTGTTTTCACATCTCTGAAGTTTAAATAAGCAAAAGATTATAGAGAATGGATGGGGGAAGGAGATGTATTTTCCATTGCAGAGATTAGAATATTGTATTGCAATGTTGTATTTTTCATCTAACCCTGACTGTTTTATAAAATTTATCCAAATTGTCAAAAAAGTGTGTCAAGATCTGTTTCTCGTCAATCTTGTGGTCAAGAACTTAAATCACAAGCAATTTTGTGGGTTTAAAAATGAATGCTTGCCGGGAATGTTGACCTAAATCCATCCCTTATTGTGTGGCATTCATTTAGATGCACATACCGTTCGATTTAGACAAACAAAAACTGATTGTTAATAAGAACTCTGTTGGCTTCAGGGAGTGTAAACTATTTTATGTATATGCACAACACATACACATGACAAGAAAATTCGACCCATAGAAAGAAAAGTGTTATTCAAATAATAATAGGTACTAGGTACAATTGTTTTATGTGGTTAAATATATTCCTTTTTACCAGAATCATGATACATAAAAAAAAAAAAAAACATTATTTGCAACAATTAATCTATTTTAAGAACAACCGTGCAAACCAATACAATTAAAGCAGTTCAATATGCTCTTGTTCATCAGTTATCTAAGCACATCCAGAGTAAAATTCCACACCACAAAAAAAGAACTTTAATATTCCCATCTCCTCAATTCCATTCCTTCAGGAGGGACTTCCCTCTACCTTCTTTCCAGTTTGTAGACAGTACAGTTCCATTAGACTCCACCTGCAAGAATTTGAACACAAGTCAAATGCAATATATACAGCAGTATGCAACGTTAGCAAAATTTGCAAGCAATCTCAAAATATCAGTAGTTATTTTCAATTAAGGCAGCTTGCCCAATAAGGATGAACCGAAAATTGGCATTGTACATTAACTGGGACTAAATTTAAACCTTATAAGTTACCTGAGGAAACATTAACCCTCTGTGGAACTGCAATACCTCTGCTGAATTCTACATATGACCAACAGATAGGTTCTGCTTTTGCAAGGCGATTTTCAATTTTGGTGGACAAAACTTCATACCGGCAACTGGTGGGTATGATCTGTTAGAGGAAAACCAAAGATTCACAAAAACAACATAACACTAACTAAAACAAAATCTGCTATCCTTGCCTCAAGATTTGCATCAAGCAGTAGATATACCAAAATCTGCCATATTTGATTCAATTTAAAATAAATCATGATCATAATCCACTAAAATTAGATATACTCTTACTTACTCATACTTATTTCCATAAACATGCACTAATTTGTGTGCACTGAATGGATAGTAATCTTCATTCATAATAGTTAGTTAGTTAATTTAATGGCATCAGTTGGCACCCCAAAGTCCACAGCTAACCAGAGAATCTGAATCTTCAACTGACATATGGAGTCACATGTAAAGTCAGTCAAATGGCAAGAGTTGTGTAGATAGTGCTATTCACTTAACTAACTAAAATTCATATACCTGGATCAAACACAGAATTAATCAAATGCACAACTTTCTCATCGTTACATAACTCAGAGGTAAGTTTGTCCTCCTTTTCACGCAACACTAAAGCCTTCACTGCAGAGAGATTCAAGCCTACCCTCTCTCTGGCAGGTGAAGAACCTCCAGATGAAGCTACAAAATCTTTCATTGAATTTATTTTCCTTCCGGCCCTAGACCAAAGGCCCAAAATTTTAAGAGGCTAGTTGTATCATTATTTGTTAGGTTGAAAATCTTGCTACATACTTAGAAATAGAATTCAACAACAAAGAATCTTTAAGAAGTTCATGGAATTGGTAGGAAAAAGGACAGCATAACTTACTCAACAGCTATAGCCAATTGCTTTAGGACAATTAAGGTTTTTCATTATGCATCATTAAAGCAATCTATTAACTATTTACATACTTGAATCAGAAATTCATTGAAAATAACATCAAATAGTATGTTCAATTGACTGGAAACAGATCTCAGGCAGTTAACCACTAGATTGGTTGCTGAAGACGAAGACAAAGACAATTTAGGTAAAAAAAAATTCAAAAATACATGAAAACACTTACCGGGAAAAAGATGGACTTGGGAAAAACAAGCAGCGGCGGAGGAATCACACAAAATGATGGAACAAACAATGTCTCTCTAAAAGCCAAATTTCATGCACCTCAGAGAAAATGAAAATAAAAATAAAAAATAAAAATCACTGACCTATATTAGAAGCTCCATATTCTCTTGGCCTATATGCAGCTTTACTTTGTTGGATTCTTGAGAGAGAAAGAAATACAAAAGTTAAGCCAGTATCCCGAGTAGCTTGTTGGTTTAGAGCTTCTCTGATATCGTGTAAGAACTCGGTTCAATACCAGCAAAAGAACCCTCAAAGAAATGCAAAAGTTCATATGGATTAGACTTTAGAGGGAGCAAGAAACGCAAAATGCAGGTTTGTGGGTTTCGACCACAATGGATTCTTTGTCCAGATTTTTTTTTGGCTGAATGTTATAGAACTTGAATCAGCAATCATCTCCAGAGGGTATAACAGCATTGCAGCATTGCTCACTGGCCTCAAAGTACATCTCCATGTGTGAATCTGATAGAGATCAACAATTCACAACACAAAAGTAACAAACAGAAAGGGGAACTTTAATTCTGATATAGAAACTAAATACAATATCCATCCATCAACAGTATTGAAATGATTACAGAGAAGCTCTGAATTGTAAAGGAAAATACAAGAAATTGAAGGAAAAAGACTCAGATAACATAGAGCACTTAGAG
>JAVKPL010005878.1:0-24664 GCA_032173675.1 Gastrolobium villosum | reverse complement strand
ATCTAGGCACTAGGCCCTTCAAACATGCATTTCCATTCATTAAAGCATCATTTACAAGTCTTTAATCCAATGGCCATTTTACAACAATTATGGACCATTTTACAACATCTTTGCCAAGGCTTCAATTACAATGAATGTGGCAATGGACAAGTCCCATGCTCACTCAAATATACAACATATACTAAAGTCCTACATATACATCATATTGAAGAATCTAACATGTATTCATGAACTTACAAGCATGGCATTTTCAACATGCATAGATTCATGACCTAAGTCTAAAGCATACATCATATGCAAGATGTGTCCCTATCCAATGCTCATCACATGGTGCCTCCAACATGCACCTCATGCTCCACTCTTCCAGGCTCAACCTAACCTGAAATGATGCCCCACAACACGGGGTGAGATATATAAATATATCTCAGTAAACCAAGGGCCCTGGAGGTTTCTCCACCCCATGGCTCACTCAATGTGCAAATATAACATCATACAATATGCAAGCAATGCAATATCACCCATCAACTGGAGACAACCCGAGAACATCCACTCATGGATTCATGTTCAAGGACTCCATCATATAACTCCCGAGACAGTCCTGGCGCCTCTCCCATGGTTGAGCAGACTCCATGGCAATACCCAACCGGAACTCCTCATGAGCCCTATCCGGCGGACGTCCCCGTTTGGATCATCCTGGCGCCGCTCCCAGAGTCGACTCCACGGCAAAACCCGACTGGCATTCTCACAAGGACGAACCCAGCGGATGTCCAAACTCCACACACGTCAACTGGCCAGTGACCAAACAATTTTCACAAAAATCAAGCAATATGCATACAAGCACACAATCACACAATGTCATAACCACATAATCCAACCACAACCATCCACTAGGTGTGGTGGAGCACACAAGGGCTAAACCCCAGTTCCAATGGTTACCTCAATACCGAGCCCATGCTCCAAACGTAAGCTCCAAGCTTACCCGCTTCCAAAGCGTCCAAAAGAGGCAACCTAGATAATCCACAACATGATTATCAATACAATTCCAATGTCAACCATTCATTTACACAATTAATCATCATTTAAATCACCTAGGCCAAAGGCTATTTTTCCATACCATTTTACTTCAATCTCTTTTATAGGTTAATTTACCAATTACACCATGAATCACACATTCTTTCTTCTCATTCCACTTTACCACACTATACTATCATCCAATTAAACATCATTTTCAATCATTCAACTTCCATTACATCATTTTTATGTCATTTTTCCTCCAAACCCCTCTATGGTTCGAATTCCTCAAAGGTTCATTCTACAAGGTTTTCAATTCCATTTTAACACACACACTAATCATATAATCATATTATCAATCTATTCCAATGGTCCATCATTCAATTATCCAATTACACCACATATCAATTTTTCATGAAATCTTCACAAAATTTCTCTAAGTTAAAATCCAACTTTTTCACCAAAATTTATCATAGCATTTCTAGCTTTCATGCATCATTCTAAGGCCTTTTCATCTAATAGCATTTTTCCATTTGGGCTCTCTATCATCACACATCTAAAATTAAAGATTCAAAGCATAATTTCTAGATCTACAAAATCAACCACAAAAGTACCACAAATATACTCACCATCTAGTGTAGGAACACCACCAAGGCTCCATCAATCCAAAAGAGATCCAAAACTCCCAAAAACTCCAAAAACATCCATGGGTCGGATCTGTCCATGCCCAAAATCGCACAAAGGAGGTGGTTTCATGGCTTAAGAGTACCACCAATGGCTTTAGAAGGTTGTTTACAATAGATTTCAACACCAAAATCAAGTGATTTGGTGGAGAAATGCTCTCAAAGTGAAGAAAGGAAGAAAGTGGGTTCATTTGGTGTGAAATGGGAAACTCACGGGTGGGGGAAGGAGAAAAGAAGAAGAAGGGCGTGGGGGCCAAGTGGGTTTTGGCCCCGCGGGTCCCACACGCGATCTAACTTTCATTCCGATAAAAATTCTGATCATAAATTCCTAATCTACATATTTTTCCAGTCCATGACATATTTTTCTTTCCTCAAAATACTCATAAAAATTTCACACTTATCGGTACACTCATACCGCAGTATCTTTCACTTAAAAAGTCACTATTCATCACTTTTTCACAATTTTGCCTATTCACTCAATTTTCCGTCCTGATTCCATTTTCAGCATTATTTTTGTCATATTAAATCTCTAACTCCATTTTTCATGCCTCGGTTCACGTCTTTGGCAAATTACCATTTTGCCCTTTTAGCCCATTTTGGCCCTAATTCTCGGATTTTCACTAATCCTTCCCTTTTAACCCACATTTTATCAAATAAATTCACATTTAATTTTCCGAGGTGTTATATTCACCCCACCTTTTAGGAATTTTGTCCGCAAAATCAACTATGCACATAAGCTAACTCGGGATACAGCCAGAGAATCTCAGTCCCCCGTACCCAAGAAGCTCCATCCAGTGCGCGGACACCAACATAATTATTTAAATTTTTATCTTTTGGCTTTCCAGCCACATTTCACAATAGTCTTGCCTTTCAAAGGCCCAATGGGAGACCTCAAGTCCTTCCCAATCTCAATCTCAACCGGTGACACCACATGTGAACAACCGGAGCGCACCACACAGTTGTGCACTATCTCTGCTTTACCAAGCCAATTGCTTTAATTTCTTTTCAATTTCTTTTCAATTTCTTTTCACAAGTCCGGCTACCTCACACATATAGCCCATAATTTCTCTTGGCAGGTTTTCCTACCAAATTAACATATCAACAATATACCTATAGGGTTATACCACATCCTGTTCAATCTGTGCCACACAGGCAACTGTTACTTACTGGCACATTACAGCCACAATTATCTTTCTTTGCTTTTTATTTCTACGGAGTATTAACTCTCATCATCAATCTTTTCACATTTCTTATTCCACATTAAACACTATTATGGAATCTCACAGCCTTTCAGTGCAATTCACCGAGTAATCATCTAGTTCACACTCACTATACTTTTATTTTCTGAGGGATAAATCCCCATTTTGGCACTTTGCCACAATTCGTATATACACATTTTTCTTTTCTCATGTTCTCAACCTACAACGTACCATTTCACCTCAACACTTTACTCTTTTACAAGCACCATCTTTGTGCTCAACAGTCAACCTATCCTTACAAGTCCACCAACTTCACCAAAACACAATGGCGAATCTCTTCTCAAGACCTTTATCTGGTCCCCAATGGACCACACATTACAATTTATACCTCTCATCAGTCATTTCAACGCTTTCAATCACGAATTCACTCATGAATACACTACATCGGCTAATTCAAAGCCTTCATACACTTATTATCATACACTTATACCTACAATTTCAACTAATCATCTCAAAACTTGAACACATAGTTCATCACTGATTTCTCCCATTGAAGGCAACATGCCTAGGATTTCCACTAACAATTTTCTTTAATTACCATTCCATACTCATGTTATCAATTTCACATGTATTTCATTCTATACACCTCACCTTCATTACCATCATTTCACCTTTTCATTAACCAGTATGCCTCATTCCGAGGTTACATATCATCTCTTTCTCATATCTGTCCCATCACATAGGGATTTTCAAAGCCTATTTATCATGCCACAAGGACTAAATCCACCACTATCATTACTTTCATAATTTCATATCGGCTATTACACAAGTCTCTCGGACTATTCAAGGTACCACTAGCACTCTCAACCATATATCTTGGAACCTAGCCAAGAACAACATTCACATTGTGTATTTTCAACACACCTCTCACAATAATTTTTGCATCTATACAGCTCCATCAGTAACTCTACCACCAGGGTAGGGATATCAACCTTTCATTTTACCAAATACATTTCTATTTAACAACTAGCATCACACCTTCTTACTTGAATAAATCACAATTAATCCCTTATTAACATCCTTGGCCATTCAGGCCACCAACTTAACTTAACATCTCACCATCACAAGCCTTTACATAAAACTTTGACTCAATCCATCATCACTAATCAATTTTCCATTCCCTTCACATAGGGTGATAATCCAACAATTCATTTCACAATTTCCGTAAAACCATAATTCCATACTACCACACTTGGTATACACTCATGCACATCTCCGAATGCTCAATTTCATAATTCAAACTGCCATCTCATGGCACTGCACACTTTTCATCATATTTGGCATATTACTGTTCACTTACAGTTATCCAAAATTTCACCTCTTGCGTTCCTCACAAGATACAATCCTCTAATGCAATGGGTAAGAACATCCTTAGGTTTAACCCCTCGAGCTCTTGCTGTCCTAAGGGCCCCAGGTGCAATGCCCCACCAATCAGAGAATCTGTCCTTATAATTCACGCAAGAAGAGGTAACATGCCATAGGCTGTACTAACAGTCCCACTAACTCAAGGTTCTACCTCACACTACATTACTTATACAAGAATAATAATAATCTCCGGGAACATAATCCATACGGAGATAGCCATACAGGCATATAAACACATATAACATATTCACATCAAATCCGTATATAACGGCAAACAATTCTTATATAGATACATAATGGTATACTAGCTATATCTTACTTTTGCACCATCCACTATAATTTTCCAATATGGTTCTTTTCTCAACATTATACTCATTTAACTTGACTAGTCATTAGTCTTAGTCCATAGAATAATCCTCCTCACATGATCTCGGCATCTTTTTCATATTTTGACACAAAACTTTCAATTCCTACAGTACCCATGTTTGGTACAGTCCTAATCCATTGTCCATCATGACTCATAGCAACCATGCTCAACACTGTGGAAGATCCACTTCATTAAACTGACATTCACTTTTCTCTCAATATTTCACTATGACACCAAGAGTGCCCTCATTTAACCGTCCATGCATTCAGCGCATCAGGACCACCAGATACATTATCAACTTCGAGCAGTGCTCGCCTGGGACTTCCAAGAGCAACACCTCTTAGGATTCAATCCACAAAGGGAAACCCAGGACAATTTTAATTGTCACATTATTACCAACATGTGTGCCATGGTATAACTTGCACACCGGGACTCCATCATGAATCCCACACCACATTGAGCATCCAATGACACTCCAAAGAGACAATCTCTTCTACATTTCCCATCACAGGGAATTTCCATTTCATCATTGTTCTTTTACCAAAAATAATTTTTCTTTTTCCACGAGTTTACTAACTCAAAACAACACAATATACATATAGGCACCCCGGCCTTCACAAAACATACACATATACACACATATATATATTTTCAAATTACACTTAGCCATCACAGGATTACTATCCACATACAGTTAGGCCACATCATCCAATTTGCAATGCTCCACAACATTATGGAAGCATACTAGTACCATTACTACACCTCACTCCGTTATATTTTCTCACCTCACATTTGTCAAGTCCAACCATCCTTAACTTATGGACTCTCATACTTTCAATCAAATTCATCCAATGCCTTACATGGCAATTTCCTCAACTTCTTATATTTTACTTTCTATTCATATGATATCCTCACTTACATCTAACCAATCATTAAATCATCATGGACTAAAGTCCCATTTTAAACATTGAATTATCCATACATCATTTCCATAGTTCTTTTAAGTTACTCACAATCCTCAATCCAAATTTTGAAATTTCAATTTATTTCTACATCCAAGCATATTAAGTCATCCATGTACATGCCCTCATCAAGGGTCTTATAACCTTATACTTTAACCTAAGGTATCCAATATTACCTATAAACACTCATATTCAAATTTTCACAATGTCATCGGGGTTCCAATTCCCCACCATGTCAAAGATATACCCCTAATTCTCACCTATACTCAATTGTTCTAACTCCCATACATTTAGGAAAGACTACCAACATCACCATACCAATATCAACTCAATTCAATCATTCTTACTCACCGTAAGACCACCTATTCAACTTTGGTAGCATTCTACCCAAAATGGTTATACATCTTATCTCAATTCATTCTCACTAAGTCCTCAATGACCGTATCACAATTTATTCTCACTAAGTCCTCAATTATACCAATTTCACTTACTAACATATCCATCCGTGGGGTATTCAACACTGCACCCACCATCTTAGCCTAAAGACTGGCATTGGTGCTCCAGGGTTGTCACGAAGGCATCTTATACTGACCACACATTGAACACAAAGAATGGGTTGATCAGGCCCAAACTAAGGAATCACATGTGTAGCAGTCAATAAGTGTCTACGTACAACTATACAGCACTCACCTCAATTACACAATCATCAGAGTTCCCTAAAGAAACTGCTCTGATACCATAAAATGTAACAGCCCGTTACGTACCGGTATTGTTAACATTGATTATGATATTAAGCGCAGTTACAATCACAGTAATTGGTTAATTAAATTACGGGCAAACTTTTTCCTTTTATCATATTCCTTTTTATAACAATATCCGTTTCCGTAATTAATTAAAACAACACTATAATTGTAAATGCAATACGCGGAAGCATACAGTCTACTAACATCACTAATCATTCTTTTTATTCAACTCATTTAAACTTATCAACTTATTTTCATTTCTTACCATTTTCTAGCCCTTTACATAAGCTACGCGTGGTTTCAAACCACGAACCATTTGGAGTTCTACCCACCAAGTTATGCCCCTTTCTTTAAGTCAAGAAAAACCTGAATTTTCAAAAATTGCACTGTGGTAATCGATTACCAGTGGGTGGTAATCGATTACCACCTGTCAAAAATGAGGCAGTAGCCAAATTTTGACCTCCTCTGTTCTGGTAATCGATTACCAACCTTGGGTAATCGATTACCTCACATGGTAATCGATTACCAAGCCTCAGTAATCGATTACCAGTGAAGACAGTAGCTGATTTTTCGTCCCCTGTTGCATGGTAATCGATTACCATGCTTGGGTAATCGATTACTATGCAGCAAAATGACAGATTACAGCATTTTAAGCCCCAAAAAGGGTTGTGTAATCCATCCCTAACCCCTTGATACTCCACACAACACTTAAACATACTCTAATCTAGGCACTAGGCCCTTCAAACATGCATTTCCATTCATTAAAGCATCATTTACAAGTCTTTAATCCAATGGCCATTTTACAACAATTATGGACCATTTTACAACATCTTTGCCAAGGCTTCAATTACAATGAATGTGGCAATGGACAAGTCCCATGCTCACTCAAATATACAACATATACTAAAGTCCTACATATACATCATATTGAAGAATCTAACATGTATTCATGAACTTACAAGCATGGCATTTTCAACATGCATAGATTCATGACCTAAGTCTAAAGCATACATCATATGCAAGATGTGTCCCTATCCAATGCTCATCACATGGTGCCTCCAACATGCACCTCATGCTCCACTCTTCCAGGCTCAACCTAACCTGAAATGATGCCCCACAACACGGGGTGAGATATATAAATATATCTCAGTAAACCAAGGGCCCTGGAGGTTTCTCCACCCCATGGCTCACTCAATGTGCAAATACAACATCATATAATATGCAAGCAATGCAATATCACCCATCAACTGGAGACAACCCGAGAACATCCACTCATGGATTCATGTTCAAGGACTCCATCATATAACTCCCGAGACAGTCCTGGCGCCTCTCCCATGGTTGAGAAGACTCCATGGCAATACCCAACCGGAACTCCTCATGAGCCCTATCCGGCGGACGTCCCCGTTTGGATCATCCTGGCGCCGCTCCCAGAGTCGACTCCACGGCAAAACCCGACTGGCATTCTCACAAGGACGAACCCAGCGGATGTCCAAACTCCACACACGTCAACTGGCCAGTGACCAAACAATTTTCACAAAAATCAAGCAATATGCATACAAGCACACAATCACACAATGTCATAACCACATAATCCAACCACAACCATCCACTAGGTGTGGTGGAGCACACAAGGGCTAAACCCCAGTTCCAATGGTTACCTCAATACCGAGCCCATGCTCCAAACGTAAGCTCCAAGCTTACCCGCTTCCAAAGCGTCCAAAAGAGGCAACCTAGATAATCCACAACATGATTATCAATACAATTCCAATGTCAACCATTCATTTACACAATTAATCATCATTTAAATCACCTAGGCCAAAGGCTATTTTTCCATACCATTTTACTTCAATCTCTTTTATAGGTTAATTTACCAATTACACCATGAATCACACATTCTTTCTTCTCATTCCACTTTACCACACTATACCATCATCCAATTAAACATCATTTTCATATCATTCAACTTCCATTACATCATTTTTATGTCATTTTTCCTCAAATTCATCCAAACCACTCTATGGTTCGAATTCCTCAAAGGTTGGTTCTACAAGGTTTTCAATTCCATTTTAACACACACACTAATCATATAATCATATTATCAACCTATACCAATGGTCCATCATTCAATTTTTCAATTACACCACATACCCATTTTCATGAAATCTTCACAAATTTTCCTAAGTTAAAATCCAACTTTTTCACCAAAATTTATCATAGCATTTCTAGCTTTCATGCATCATTCTAAGGCATTTTCATCTAATAGCATTTTTCCATTTGAGCTCTCTATCATCACACATCTAAAATCAAAGGTTTGAAAGCATAATTTCTAGATCTACAAAATCAACCACAAAAGTACCACAAATATACTCACCATCTGTGTATGAACACCACCAAGGCTCCATCAATCCAAAAGAGATCCAAAACTCCAAAAAACTCCAAAACACCAAATGGGTCGGATCTGTCCATTGTCCAAAATCGCACAAAGGAGGTGGTTTCATGGCTTCTAAGTGTTACCAATGGCTTTGGAAGGTTGTTTACAATAGATTTCAACACCAAAATCAAGTGATTTGGTGGAGAAATGAAGAAATGGTGAAGAGGAAAAGAAAGTGGGTTCATTTTCTTGAAATGGAGGGGGAACTCACGGGTGAAGAAGGAAGAAAGGAGGAGAGAGGGCGTGAGGGTGAGGGGAAAAAGTGGGGGCCAAGTGGGTTTTGATCCCACGGGTCCCACACGCGATCTAACTTTAATCCCGATAAAAATTCTGATCATATATTCTTAATCTACATATTTTTCCAGTCCATGTCATATTTTTCTTTCCTCAAAATTCTCATAAAAATTTCACACTTATCGGTACACTCGTACCGCAGTATATCTTTCACTTAAAAAGTCACTATTCATCACTTTTTCACAATTTTGCCTATTCACTCAATTTTCCGTCCTGATTCCATTTCCAGCATTATTTTTGTCATATTAAATCTCTAACTCCATTTTTCATGCCTCGGTTCACGTTTTTGGCAAATTACCATTTTGCCCTTTTAGCCCATTTTGGCCCTAATTCTCGGATTTTCACTAATCCTTCCCTTTTAAACCCATATTTTATCACATAAATTCACATTTAATTTTCCGAGGTGTTATATTGTTCACACTAGAGGATGTCTTGAAAACTTACTTCTTTGGGAAATATTTTTTTACGGTAAATAATTTTTTTTGAAACAAAAGTAAATAGTCTGTACAATTATTTTTTATAGGTGGCAGACAGATGTATTAATGGGCTTCTCGATTCTGGATTCAAAATTTAAACTTTCAACGTGAAATGGGTTGGAAAAGTTAAAATAATTAAAAGATGTTTTGAAATTTTCTATGTATTCATTGAATGTATTAAAAATAGTTGTAGTGCTGATACGGGTTGTTTTGGAAACTTAACCATCTTACTATATAGAAAGTAGAACCAAATTTTGGAAAGTTAGCTGAGGTGTCGCATTCTCCTTAAATCTCAGCTTTTTGTTCACACTAGAGGATGTCTTGAAAACTTACTTCTTTGGGAAATATTTTTTTACGGTAAATAATTTTTTTTGAAACAAAAGTAAATAGTCTGTACAATTATTTTTTATAGGTGGCAGACAGATGTATTAATGGGCTTCTCGATTCTGGATTCAAAATTTAAACTTTCAACGTGAAATGGGTTGGAAAAGTTAAAATAATTAAAAGATGTTTTGAAATTTTCTATGTATTCATTGAATGTATTAAAAATAGTTGTAGTGCTGATACGGGTTGTTTTGGAAACTTAACCATCTTACTATATAGAAAGTAGAACCAAATTTTGGAAAGTTAGCTGAGGTGTCGCATTCTCCTTAAATCTCAGCTTTTTGTTCACACTAGAGGATGTCTTGAAAACTTACTTCTTTGGGAAATATTTTTTTACGGTAAATAATTTTTTTTGAAACAAAAGTAAATAGTCTGTACAATTATTTTTTATAGGTGGCAGACAGATGTATTAATGGGCTTCTCGATTCTGGATTCAAAATTTAAACTTTCAACGTGAAATGGGTTGGAAAAGTTAAAATAATTAAAAGATGTTTTGAAATTTTCTATGTATTCATTGAATGTATTAAAAATAGTTGTAGTGCTGATACGGGTTGTTTTGGAAACTTAACCATCTTACTATATAGAAAGTAGAACCAAATTTTGGAAAGTTAGCTGAGGTGTCGCATTCTCCTTAAATCTCAGCTTTTTGTTCACACTAGAGGATGTCTTGAAAACTTACTTCTTTGGGAAATATTTTTTTACGGTAAATAATTTTTTTTGAAACAAAAGTAAATAGTCTGTACAATTATTTTTTATAGGTGGCAGACAGATGTATTAATGGGCTTCTCGATTCTGGATTCAAAATTTAAACTTTCAACGTGAAATGGGTTGGAAAAGTTAAAATAATTAAAAGATGTTTTGAAATTTTCTATGTATTCATTGAATGTATTAAAAATAGTTGTAGTGCTGATACGGGTTGTTTTGGAAACTTAACCATCTTACTATATAGAAAGTAGAACCAAATTTTGGAAAGTTAGCTGAGGTGTCGCATTCTCCTTAAATCTCAGCTTTTTGTTCACACTAGAGGATGTCTTGAAAACTTACTTCTTTGGGAAATATTTTTTTACGGTAAATAATTTTTTTTGAAACAAAAGTAAATAGTCTGTACAATTATTTTTTATAGGTGGCAGACAGATGTATTAATGGGCTTCTCGATTCTGGATTCAAAATTTAAACTTTCAACGTGAAATGGGTTGGAAAAGTTAAAATAATTAAAAGATGTTTTGAAATTTTCTATGTATTCATTGAATGTATTAAAAATAGTTGTAGTGCTGATACGGGTTGTTTTGGAAACTTAACCATCTTACTATATAGAAAGTAGAACCAAATTTTGGAAAGTTAGCTGAGGTGTCGCATTCTCCTTAAATCTCAGCTTTTTGTTCACACTAGAGGATGTCTTGAAAACTTACTTCTTTGGGAAATATTTTTTTACGGTAAATAATTTTTTTTGAAACAAAAGTAAATAGTCTGTACAATTATTTTTTATAGGTGGCAGACAGATGTATTAATGGGCTTCTCGATTCTGGATTCAAAATTTAAACTTTCAACGTGAAATGGGTTGGAAAAGTTAAAATAATTAAAAGATGTTTTGAAATTTTCTATGTATTCATTGAATGTATTAAAAATAGTTGTAGTGCTGATACGGGTTGTTTTGGAAACTTAACCATCTTACTATATAGAAAGTAGAACCAAATTTTGGAAAGTTAGCTGAGGTGTCGCATTCTCCTTAAATCTCAGCTTTTTGTTCACACTAGAGGATGTCTTGAAAACTTACTTCTTTGGGAAATATTTTTTTACGGTAAATAATTTTTTTTGAAACAAAAGTAAATAGTCTGTACAATTATTTTTTATAGGTGGCAGACAGATGTATTAATGGGCTTCTCGATTCTGGATTCAAAATTTAAACTTTCAACGTGAAATGGGTTGGAAAAGTTAAAATAATTAAAAGATGTTTTGAAATTTTCTATGTATTCATTGAATGTATTAAAAATAGTTGTAGTGCTGATACGGGTTGTTTTGGAAACTTAACCATCTTAATATATAGAAAGTAGAACCAAATTTTGTTAGCTTCTCCTTAAATCTCAGATTAAAAATAGTTGTGTTTTGAAATTTTCTATGTATTCATTGAATGTATTAAAAATAGTTGTAGTGCTGATACAAAAGTAAATAGTCTGTAATTTTTTATAGGTGGCAGACAGATTATTAATGGGCTTCTCGATTCTGGATTCAAAATTTTTTCAACGTGAAATGGGTTGGAAAAGTTAAAATAATTAAAAGATGTTTTGAAATTTTCTATGTATTCATTGAATGTATTAAAAATAGTTGTAGTGCTGATACGGGTTGTTTTGGAAACTTAACCATCTTACTATATAGAAAGTAGAACCAAATTTTGGAAAGTTAGCTGAGGTGTCGCATTCTCCTTAAATCTCAGCTTTTTGTTCACACTAGAGGATGTCTTGAAAACTTACTTCTTTGGGAAATATTTTTTTACGGTAAATAATTTTTTTTGAAACAAAAGTAAATAGTCTGTACAATTATTTTTTATAGGTGGCAGACAGATGTATTAATGGGCTTCTCGATTCTGGATTCAAAATTTAAACTTTCAACGTGAAATGGGTTGGAAAAGTTAAAATAATTAAAAGATGTTTTGAAATTTTCTATGTATTCATTGAATGTATTAAAAATAGTTGTAGTGCTGATACGGGTTGTTTTGGAAACTTAACCATCTTACTATATAGAAAGTAGAACCAAATTTTGGAAAGTTAGCTGAGGTGTCGCATTCTCCTTAAATCTCAGCTTTTTGTTCACACTAGAGGATGTCTTGAAAACTTACTTCTTTGGGAAATATTTTTTTACGGTAAATAATTTTTTTTGAAACAAAAGTAAATAGTCTGTACAATTATTTTTTATAGGTGGCAGACAGATGTATTAATGGGCTTCTCGATTCTGGATTCAAAATTTAAACTTTCAACGTGAAATGGGTTGGAAAAGTTAAAATAATTAAAAGATGTTTTGAAATTTTCTATGTATTCATTGAATGTATTAAAAATAGTTGTAGTGCTGATACGGGTTGTTTTGGAAACTTAACCATCTTACTATATAGAAAGTAGAACCAAATTTTGGAAAGTTAGCTGAGGTGTCGCATTCTCCTTAAATCTCAGCTTTTTGTTCACACTAGAGGATGTCTTGAAAACTTACTTCTTTGGGAAATATTTTTTTACGGTAAATAATTTTTTTTGAAACAAAAGTAAATAGTCTGTACAATTATTTTTTATAGGTGGCAGACAGATGTATTAATGGGCTTCTCGATTCTGGATTCAAAATTTAAACTTTCAACGTGAAATGGGTTGGAAAAGTTAAAATAATTAAAAGATGTTTTGAAATTTTCTATGTATTCATTGAATGTATTAAAAATAGTTGTAGTGCTGATACGGGTTGTTTTGGAAACTTAACCATCTTACTATATAGAAAGTAGAACCAAATTTTGGAAAGTTAGCTGAGGTGTCGCATTCTCCTTAAATCTCAGCTTTTTGTTCACACTAGAGGATGTCTTGAAAACTTACTTCTTTGGGAAATATTTTTTTACGGTAAATAATTTTTTTTGAAACAAAAGTAAATAGTCTGTACAATTATTTTTTATAGGTGGCAGACAGATGTATTAATGGGCTTCTCGATTCTGGATTCAAAATTTAAACTTTCAACGTGAAATGGGTTGGAAAAGTTAAAATAATTAAAAGATGTTTTGAAATTTTCTATGTATTCATTGAATGTATTAAAAATAGTTGTAGTGCTGATACGGGTTGTTTTGGAAACTTAACCATCTTACTATATAGAAAGTAGAACCAAATTTTGGAAAGTTAGCTGAGGTGTCGCATTCTCCTTAAATCTCAGCTTTTTGTTCACACTAGAGGATGTCTTGAAAACTTACTTCTTTGGGAAATATTTTTTTACGGTAAATAATTTTTTTTGAAACAAAAGTAAATAGTCTGTACAATTATTTTTTATAGGTGGCAGACAGATGTATTAATGGGCTTCTCGATTCTGGATTCAAAATTTAAACTTTCAACGTGAAATGGGTTGGAAAAGTTAAAATAATTAAAAGATGTTTTGAAATTTTCTATGTATTCATTGAATGTATTAAAAATAGTTGTAGTGCTGATACGGGTTGTTTTGGAAACTTAACCATCTTACTATATAGAAAGTAGAACCAAATTTTGGAAAGTTAGCTGAGGTGTCGCATTCTCCTTAAATCTCAGCTTTTTGTTCACACTAGAGGATGTCTTGAAAACTTACTTCTTTGGGAAATATTTTTTTACGGTAAATAATTTTTTTTGAAACAAAAGTAAATAGTCTGTACAATTATTTTTTATAGGTGGCAGACAGATGTATTAATGGGCTTCTCGATTCTGGATTCAAAATTTAAACTTTCAACGTGAAATGGGTTGGAAAAGTTAAAATAATTAAAAGATGTTTTGAAATTTTCTATGTATTCATTGAATGTATTAAAAATAGTTGTAGTGCTGATACGGGTTGTTTTGGAAACTTAACCATCTTACTATATAGAAAGTAGAACCAAATTTTGGAAAGTTAGCTGAGGTGTCGCATTCTCCTTAAATCTCAGCTTTTTGTTCACACTAGAGGATGTCTTGAAAACTTACTTCTTTGGGAAATATTTTTTTACGGTAAATAATTTTTTTTGAAACAAAAGTAAATAGTCTGTACAATTATTTTTTATAGGTGGCAGACAGATGTATTAATGGGCTTCTCGATTCTGGATTCAAAATTTAAACTTTCAACGTGAAATGGGTTGGAAAAGTTAAAATAATTAAAAGATGTTTTGAAATTTTCTATGTATTCATTGAATGTATTAAAAATAGTTGTAGTGCTGATACGGGTTGTTTTGGAAACTTAACCATCTTACTATATAGAAAGTAGAACCAAATTTTGGAAAGTTAGCTGAGGTGTCGCATTCTCCTTAAATCTCAGCTTTTTGTTCACACTAGAGGATGTCTTGAAAACTTACTTCTTTGGGAAATATTTTTTTACGGTAAATAATTTTTTTTGAAACAAAAGTAAATAGTCTGTACAATTATTTTTTATAGGTGGCAGACAGATGTATTAATGGGCTTCTCGATTCTGGATTCAAAATTTAAACTTTCAACGTGAAATGGGTTGGAAAAGTTAAAATAATTAAAAGATGTTTTGAAATTTTCTATGTATTCATTGAATGTATTAAAAATAGTTGTAGTGCTGATACGGGTTGTTTTGGAAACTTAACCATCTTACTATATAGAAAGTAGAACCAAATTTTGGAAAGTTAGCTGAGGTGTCGCATTCTCCTTAAATCTCAGCTTTTTGTTCACACTAGAGGATGTCTTGAAAACTTACTTCTTTGGGAAATATTTTTTTACGGTAAATAATTTTTTTTGAAACAAAAGTAAATAGTCTGTACAATTATTTTTTATAGGTGGCAGACAGATGTATTAATGGGCTTCTCGATTCTGGATTCAAAATTTAAACTTTCAACGTGAAATGGGTTGGAAAAGTTAAAATAATTAAAAGATGTTTTGAAATTTTCTATGTATTCATTGAATGTATTAAAAATAGTTGTAGTGCTGATACGGGTTGTTTTGGAAACTTAACCATCTTACTATATAGAAAGTAGAACCAAATTTTGGAAAGTTAGCTGAGGTGTCGCATTCTCCTTAAATCTCAGCTTTTTGTTCACACTAGAGGATGTCTTGAAAACTTACTTCTTTGGGAAATATTTTTTTACGGTAAATAATTTTTTTTGAAACAAAAGTAAATAGTCTGTACAATTATTTTTTATAGGTGGCAGACAGATGTATTAATGGGCTTCTCGATTCTGGATTCAAAATTTAAACTTTCAACGTGAAATGGGTTGGAAAAGTTAAAATAATTAAAAGATGTTTTGAAATTTTCTATGTATTCATTGAATGTATTAAAAATAGTTGTAGTGCTGATACGGGTTGTTTTGGAAACTTAACCATCTTACTATATAGAAAGTAGAACCAAATTTTGGAAAGTTAGCTGAGGTGTCGCATTCTGTAACAGCCCGTTACGTACCGGTATTGTTAACATTGATTATGATATTAAGCGCAGTTACAATCACAGTAGTTGGATTAATTAAATTACGGTTAAACTTTTTCCTTTTATCATATCTCCTTTTCATAACCATACTTTTCCGTAATCAATTAAAACAACACTATAATTGTAAATGCAATACGCGGAAGCATCAGCTTAACAACAACACTAATCATTCTTTTTATTCAACTCATTTTAAACTTATCAACTTATTTTCATTTCTTACCAAGTTCTAGCCCTTTACATAAGCTACGCGTGGTTTCAAACCACGAACCATTTGGAGTTCTACCCACCAAGTTATGCCCCTTTCTTTAAGTCAAGAAAAACCTGAATTTTCAAAAATTGCACTGTGGTAATCGATTACCAGTGGGTGGTAATCGATTACCACCTGTCAAAAATGAGGCAGTAGCCAAATTTTGACCTCCTCTGTTCTGGTAATCGATTACCAACTTGGGTAATCGATTACCTCACATGGTAATCGATTACCAAGCCTCAGTAATCGATTACCAGTGAAGACAGTAGCTGATTTTTCGTCCCCTGTTGCATGGTAATCGATTACCATGCTTGGGTAATCGATTACTATGCAGCAAAATGACAGATTACAGCATTTTAAGCCCCAAAAAGGGTTGTGTAATCCATCCCTAACCCCTTGATACTCCACACAACACTTAAACATACTCTAATCTAGGCACTAGGCCCTTCAAACATGCATTTTCCATTCATTAAAGGATCATTTACAAGTCTTTAATCCAATGGCCATTTTACATCAATTATGGACCATTTTACAACATCCTTGCCAAGGCTTCAATTACAATGAATGTGGCAATGGACAAGTCCCATGCTCACTCAAATATACAATATATACTAAAGTCCTACATATACATCATATTGAAGAATCTAACATGTATTCATGAACTTACAAGCATGGCATTTTCAACATGCATAGATTCATGACCTAAGTCTAAAGCATACATCATATGCAAGATGTGTCCCTATCCAATGCTCATCACATGGTGCCTCCAACATGCACCTCATGCTCCACTCTTCCAGGCTCAACCTAACCTGAAATGATGCCCCAAAACACGGGGTGAGATATATATATATATATCTCAGTAAACCAAGGGCCCTGGAGGTTTCTCCACCCCATGGCTCACTCAATGTGCAAATACAACATCATATAATATGCATGTAATACAATATCACCCATCAACTGGAGACAACCCGAGAACATCCACTCATGGATTCATGTTCAAGGACTCCATCATATAACTCCCGAGACAGTCCTGGCGCCTCTCCCATGGTTGAGCAGACTCCATGGCAATACCCAACCGGAACTCCTCATGAGCCCTATCCGGCGGACGTCCCCGTTTGGATCATCCTGGCGCCGCTCCCAGAGTCGACTCCACGGCAAAACCCGACTGGCATTCTCACAAGGACGAACCCAGCGGATGTCCAAACTCCACACACGTCAACTGGCCAGTGACCAAACAATTTTCACAAAATCAAGCAATATGCATACAAGCACACAATCACACAATGTCATAACCACATAATCCAACCACAACCATCCACTAGGTGTGGTGGAGCACACAAGGGCTAAACCCCAGTTCCAATGGTTACCTCAATACCGAGCCCATGCTCCAAACGTAAGCTCCAAGCTTACCCGCTTCCAAAGCGTCCAAAAGAGGCAACCTAGATAATCCACAACATGATTATCAATACAATTCCAATGTCAACCATTCATTTACACAATTAATCATCATTTAAATCACCTAGGCCAAAGGCTATTTTTCCATACCATTTTACTTCAATCTCTTTTATAGGTTAATTTACCAATTACACCATGAATCACACATTCTTTCTTCTCATTCCACTTTACCACACTATACCATCATCCAATTAAACATCATTTTATATCATTCAACTTCCAATTACATCATTTTTATGTCATTTTTCCTCCAAACCACTCTATGGTTCGAATTCCTCAAAGGTTCATTCTACAAGGTTTTCAATTCCATTTTGACACACACACTAATCATATAATCATATTATCAACCTATACCAATGGTCCATCATTCAATTATCCAATTACACCACATATCAATTTTTCATGAAATCTTCACAAATTTTTCCTAAGTTAAAATCCAACTTTTTCACCAAAATTTATCATAGCATTTCTAGCTTTCATGCATCATTCTAAGGCCTTTTCATCTAATAGCATTTTTCCATTTGGGCTCTCTATCATCACACATCTAAAATTAAAGATTCAAAGCATAATTTCTAGATCTACAAAATCAACCACAAAAGTACCACAAATATACTCACCATCTGTGTAGGAACACCACCAAGGCTCCATCAATCCAAAGGAGATCCAAAAACTCCCAAAAACTCCAAGAACATCCATGGGTCGGATCTGTCCATGCCCAAAATCGCACAAAGGAGGTGGTTTCATGGCTTGTAAGTGTTACCAATGGATTTAGAAGGTTGTTTACAATAGATTTCAACACCAAAATCAAGTGATTTGGTGGAGAAATGCTCTCAAAGTGAAGAAAGGAAGAAAGTGGGTTCATTTGGTGTGAAATGGGAAACTCACGGGTGGGGGAAGGAGAAAAGAAGAAGAAGGGCGTGGGGGCCAAGTGGGTTTTGGCCCCGGGTCCCACACGCGATCTAACTTTCATTCCGATAAAAATTCTGATCATAATTCCTAATCTACATATTTTTCCAGTCCATGACATATTTTTCTTTCCTCAAAATACTCATAAAAATTTCACACTTATCGGTACACTCATACCGCAGTATCTTTCACTTAAAAAGTCACTATTCATCACTTTTTCACAATTTTGCCTATTCACTCAATTTTCCGTCCTGATTCCATTTTCAGCATTATTTTTGTCATATTAAATCTCTAACTCCATTTTTCATGCCTCGGTTCACGTTTTTGGCAAATTACCATTTTGCCCTTTTAGCCCATTTTGGCCCTAATTCTCGGATTTTCACTAATCCTTCCCTTTTAACCCACATTTTATCAAATAAATTCACATTTAATTTTCCGAGGTGTTATATTCACCCCACCTTTTAGGAATTTTGTCCGCAAAATCAACTATGCACATAAGCTAACTCGGGATACAGCCAGAGAATCTCAGTCCCCCGTACCCAAGAAGCTCCATCCAGTGCGCGGACACCAACATAATTATTTAAATTTTTATCTTTTGGCTTTCCAGCCACATTTCACAATAGTCTTGCCTTTCAAAGGCCCAATGGGAAACCTCAAGTCCTTCCCAATCTCAATCTCAACCGGTGACACCACATGTGAACAACCGGAGCGCACCACACAGTTGTGCTCTTTTCTGCTTTACCAAGCCAATTGCTTTTAATTTCTTTTCAATTTCTTTTCACAAGTCCGGCTACTTAGCACATATAGCCCATAATTTCTCTTGGCAGGTTCCCTTACCTACTTCACATATCACAACTATGCCTATAGGATCATACCATGTTCTGTTCACTCTGTGCCACACAGGCAACTGTTACTCACTGGCACATTACAGCCACAATTATCCTTCTTTGCTTTTTGATTTCTACGAACTATTAACTCTCATCATCAATCTTTCCACATTTCGTATTCCACATTAACCACTATTATGGAATCTCACATCCTTTCAGTGCAATTCACCGAGTAATCATCTAGTTCACACTCACTATACTTTTATTTTCTGCGGGATAAGTCCCCATTTTGGCACTTAGCCACAATTCGTATCTACACATCTTTCTTTTCTCATGTTCTCAACCTACAACGTACCATTTCACCTCAACACTTTACTCTTTTACAAGCACCATCTTTGTGCTCAACAGTCAACCTATCCTTACAAGTCCACCAACTTCACCAAAACACAATGGCGAATCTCCCTCTCAAGACCTTTATCTGGTCCCCAATGGACCACACATTACAATTTATACCTCTCATCAGTCATTTCAACGCTTTCAATCACGAATTCACTCATGTATTTTATACACTACATCGGCTAATTCAAAGCCTTCATCCAAGGATTCACTTATTACCTTTCATACACTAGATCATACCTACAATTTCAACTGATCATCTCAAAACTTGATACCTAGTTCATCACTGATTTCTCCCATTGAAGGCAACATGCCTAGGGTTTCCACTAACAATTTTCTTTAATCACCATTCCATACTCATGTTATCAATTTCACATATATTTCATTCTATACACCTCACCTTCATCATTATCATTTCATTCGACCAGTATGCCTCATTCCGAGGTTACATATCATCTCTTTCTCATATCTGTCCCATCACATAGGGACCTTAAAAGCCTATTCATCACGTCACAAGGACTAAATCCACCACTATCGTTACTTCCATAATTCCATATCGGCTATTACACAAGTCTCTCGGACTATTCAAAAGTACCACTAGCCCTCTCAATCATATATCTTGGAACCTAGCCAAGAACAACCTTAACATTGGGTATTTTCAACGCATCACTCACAATAATTGCATCTATACTGCTCCATCAGTAGCTCTACCACCAGGGTAGGGATATCAACCTTTCATTTTACCAAATACATTTCTATTTAACAACTAACATCACACCTTCTTACTTGAATAAATCACAATTAATCCCTTATTAACATCCTTGGCCATTCAGGCCACCAACTTAACTTAACATCTCACCATCACAAGCCTTTACATAAAACTTTGACTCAATCCACCATCACTAATCAATTTTCCATTCCCTTCACATAGGGTGACAATCCAATAATTCATTCCACACCTTCCGTAAAACCATAATTCCACACTACCACACTTGGTATACATTCATGCACATCTCCGTGTGCTCACATTCATAATTCAAACTGCCATCTCATGGCACCTCACACATTTCATCATATTAGGCATATTACTGTTCACTTACAGTTATCCAAATTCACCTCTTGCGTTCCTCACAAGATACAATTCACTAATGCAATGGGTAAGAACATCCCAGGTTTAACCCCTCGAGCTCTTGCTGTCCTAAGGGCCCCAGGTGCAATGCCCCATCAATCAGAGAATCTGTCCTTATAATTCACGCAAGAAGAGGTAACATGCCATAGGCTGTACTAACAGTCCAACTAACTCAAGGTTCTACCTCACATTACATTACTTATACAAGATAATAATAATCTCCGGGAACATAATCCATACGGAGATAGCAACATAATCCAGGCATATAAGCCACACAGATATAACATATTCACATCAAATCCGTATATAACGGCAAACAATTTCTTATATAGATACATAATGATATACTAGCTATATCTTACTTTTGCACCATCCACCATAATTTCCAATATGGTTCTTTTCTTGACATTATACTCACTTAACTTGACTAGTCATTAGTCTTAGTCCATAGAATAATCCTCTTCACATGATCTCGGCATCTTTTTCATATTTTGACACAAAACTTTCAATTCCTACAGTACCCATGTTTGGTACAGTCCTAATCCATTGCCCATCATGACTCATAGCAACCATGCTCAACACCGTGGAAGATCCACTTCATTAAACTGAATTCACCTTTTTTCTTAATATTTCGCCATGACACCAAGAGTGCCCTTCCATACAAGTCCATGCATTCAGCGCATCCGGACCACCAGATACATTATCAACTTCGAGCAGTGCTCGCCTGGGACTTCCAAGAGCAACACCTCTTAGGATTCAATCCACAAAGGGAAACCCAGGACAATTTTAATTGTCACATTATTACCAACATGTGTGCCATGGTATAACTTGCACACCGGGACTCCGTCATGAATCCCACACCACATTGAGCATCCAATGACACTCCAAAGAGACAATCTCTTCCACACTTCCCATCATAGGGAATTTCACTTAAATCATTACTCTTTTACCAAAAATAATTTTTCTTTTTCCATAGAGTTTACTAACTCAAAACAACACAATTATACATTTAGGCACCCCGGCCTTCACAAAACATACACATTTACACATATATATATATTTTCAAATTACACTTAGCCATCACAGGATTACTATCCACATATATTTAAACCACATCATCCAATTTGCAATGCTCCTCAACATTATGGAAGCATACTAGTACCATTACTACACCACACTCAGTTATATTTTCTCTCCTCACCTTTGTCAAGTCCAGCCATCCTTAACTTATGGACTCTCATACGTTCAAACAAATTCATCCAATGCCTTACATGGCAATTTCCTCAACTTCTTATATTTTACTTTCTATTCATATGATATCCTCACATACATCTAACCAGCATTAAATCATCATGGACTAAAGTCCCATTTTAAACATTGAATCATCTATACATCATTTCCATAGTTCTTTCAAGTTACTCACAATCCTCAATCCAAATTTTGAAGTTTCGATTTTATTTCTACATCCAAACATATTAAGTCATCCATGTACATGCCCTCATCAAGGGTCTTATAACCCTATACTTTACCCTAAGGTATCCAATATTACCTATAAACACTCATATTCAAACTTTCACAATGTAATCGGGGTTCCAATTCCCCACCATGTCAAAGATACACCACTAATTCTCACATATACTCAATTGTTCTAACTCCCCATACATTTAGGAAAGACTACCAACATCACCATACCAATATCAGCTCCATTCAATCATTCTTACTCACCGTAAGACCACATATCCAACTTTGGTATCATTCTACCCAAAATGGTTATACATCTTATCTCGATTCATTCTCACTAAGTCCTCAATGACCGTATCACAATTTATTCTCACTAAGTCCTCAATTATACCAATTTCACTTACTAACATATCCATCCGTGGGGTAGTCAACACTGCACCCACCATCTTAGCCTAAAGACTGGCATTGGTGCTCCAGGGTTGTTACGAAGGCATCTTATACTGACCACACATTGAACACGAAGATATGGGTTGATCAGGCCCAAACTAAGGAATCACATGTGTAGCAGTCGATAAGTGTCTACGTACAACTATACAGCACTCACCTCAATTACACAATCATCAGAGTTCCCTAAAGAAACTGCTCTGATACCATAAAATGTAACAGCCCGTTACGTACCGGTATTGTTAACATTGATTATGATATTAAGCGCAGTTACAATCACAGTAATTGGTTAATTAAATTACGGGCAAACTTTTTCCTTTTATCATATTCCTTTTTATAACAATATCCGTTTCCGTAATTAATTAAAACAACACTATAATTGTAAATGCAATACGCGGAAGCATACAGTCTGCAACTTCACTAATCATTCTTTTTATTCAACTCATTTAAACTTATCAACTTATTTTCATTTCTTACCATTTTCTAGCCCTTTACATAAGCTACGCGTGGTTTCAAACCACGAACCATTTGGAGTTCTACCCACCAAGTTATGCCCCTTTCTTTAAGTCAAGAAAAACCTGAATTTTCAAAAATTGCACTGTGGTAATCGATTACCAGTGGGTGGTAATCGATTACCACCTGTCAAAAATGAGGCAGTAGCCAAATTTTGACCTCCTCTGTTCTGGTAATCGATTACCAACCTTGGGTAATCGATTACCTCACATGGTAATCGATTACCAAGCCTCAGTAATCGATTACCAGTGAAGACAGTAGCTGATTTTTCGTCCCCTGTTGCATGGTAATCGATTACCATGCTTGGGTAATCGATTACTATGCAGCAAAATGACAGATTACAGCATTTTAAGCCCCAAAAAGGGTTGTGTAATCCATCCCTAACCCCTTGATACTCCACACAACACTTAAACATACTCTAATCTAGGCACTAGGCCCTTCAAACATGCATCTCCATTCATTAAAGCATCATTTACAAGTCTTTAATCCAATGGCCATTTTACAACAATTATGGACCATTTTACAACATCTTTGCCAAGGCTTCAATTACAATGAATGTGGCAATGGACAAGTCCCATGCTCACTCAAATATACAACATATACTAAAGTCCTACATATACATCATATTGAAGAATCTAACATGTATTCATGAACTTACAAGCATGGCATTTTCAACATGCATAGATTCATGACCTAAGTCTAAAGCATACATCATATGCAAGATGTGTCCCTATCCAATGCTCATCACATAGTGCCTCCAACATGCACCTCATGCTCCACTCTTCCAGGCTCAACCTAACCTGAAATGATGCCCCACAACACGGGGTGAGATATATAAATATATCTCAGTAAACCAAGGGCCCTGGAGGTTTCTCCACCCCATGGCTCACTCAATGTGCAAATACAACATCATATAATATGCATGTAATACAATATCACCCATCAACTGGAGACAACCCGAGAACATCCACTCATGGATTCATGTTCAAGGACTCCATCATATAACTCCCGAGACAGTCCTGGCGCCTCTCCCATGGTTGAGCAGACTCCATGGCAATACCCAACCGGAACTCCTCATGAGCCCTATCCGGCGGACGTCCCCGTTTGGATCATCCTGGCGCCGCTCCCAGAGTCGACTCCACGGCAAAACCCGACTGGCATTCTCACAAGGACGAACCCAGCGGATGTCCAAACTCCACA
>JAVKPL010005877.1:0-24549 GCA_032173675.1 Gastrolobium villosum | reverse complement strand
AGTGACCACTTGAGAATCACTCATAACTTTAATTCTCTTTGCTCCATGCTCTCTTACTTGCATAATCCCAGCAATAAATGCCTCATATTCAGCTTGGTTGTTTGAGGTTGGAAATGCCAAGTGAAGCGAGTGCTCAATTGATAGTCCTTCCGGGCTTTCAATGATCACCCATGCACCGCTCCCTTTAGAGTTTGAAGATCCATCCACATAAACCGTCCATAGGTCTTTATCAACCTTTTCTTGTTCATTGACCGGGGTAAGCTCCAAGATGAAGTCGGCCAGTGCCTGTGACTTGATTGCCTGCCGAGGTTCGTACGTCAAGTCGAACTCGGAAAGCTCGACAGCCCAATTGATCATTCTTCCTGCTAGGTCAGGCTTATGCAGTACATGCCTGATGGGTTGGTTCGTTCGTACTATAATTCGGTGACTTTGAAAATAAGGTCGGAGCCTTCTTGCCGTTGTCAATAGAGCAAATGCCACTTTTTCCAACTTCTGGTATCGGAGTTCTGGCCCTTGCAACGTTCGTCCTACGAAATATATTGGATGCTGGGACTTATCCGTTTCCCGGACCAAAGTGGCGCTGATAGCTTCTTCCCCCACGGACAGGTACAAAATCAACGTTTCTCCGGGTTCCGGTTTCGTTAACACGGGAGGAGTAGCTAAACAAATCTTGATGTTGTCGAATTCCTTTTTGCATTCTTCCCCCCAGCCAAAGTCTGCCTCCTTCTTGAGGAGTTTGAAGAAAGGCAGTGCCTTCTCAGCTGACTTGGGAAGGAATCTGGTCAGTGCGGTAAGGCGGCCTGTAAGTTGTTGGACCTCCTTCTTATTTTCTGGCTGCTTCATCTCCAATACCGCCCTGCATTTGTCGGGATTTGCTTCTATCCCACGATTCGTAAGCATGAACCCTAGGAATTTTCATGCTGGTACTCCAAAAGTACATTTGGCTGGGTTCAGCCTGATTTTTCGAGCTCTTAGTTGTTCGAAAGTATCTCCGAGGTCGGCGATATGTGCTGAAGTGCTTATCGACTTGACGATCATGTCGTCAATGTAGACCTCCAGATTTCTTCCGATCTGCACCTGGAAGACTCGGTTCATCATTCTTTGGTAAGTTGCCCCAGCATTCTTGAGGCCGAAAGGCATGACGTTGTAACAAAAATTTCCTTTTTCTGAGATGAAAGTTGTCTTCTCGTGGTCATCTGGATGAAGGGGGATCTGATTGTATCCCGAATATGCATCCATAAATGAAAGCAGCTGGAAACCGGATGAGTTATCAACTAGCTGGTCAATGCTAGGCATTGGATATGAGTCCTTTGGGCAGACCTTGTTTAAGTCCGTGTAATCAACACAAATTCTCCACTTTCCACTTGGTTTTTTAACTATTACTACATTTGACAACCATGTAGTTTACTGTATTTCCCGAATAAGTCCGGCTTACAGGAGTTCGTCCACGTGCTCGCTTAGAGCTTGTCGTCTGTCCACCCCAATCTTCCTTTTCTTTTGGGATACCGGCCTCGATCCTGGATACATTGAGAGCTTATGGCAGCAAAAGGCTGGATCAATTCCAGGAATTTCCGAGGCCTTCCATGCAAACACATCGGAGTTTGTCTTTAGGGATGAGACGAGTTCATTCTGAAACTCAACCTCTAAAGACTTTCCAACCTTAGTGTGCCCTTGGCCATCTCCACGGATCTCGACTTCTTCTAACTCACCCTCGGGTTCTGGACGTGGCGACTGTAGCTCCTCCCTCATGTCGAGCTCGACTAAGTTGACCTCTCTGCCAGCCGCCCTCAAGGACCGATCTTTCGATCCTTCCCCCTTATTCGGGGGGGGGGGGGAGGGGGGATGTTGGGTCACCATGATGGGCTCGTATGGTCTCATAATAGCATTCCCTTGATTCTTTTTTATCTCCACGAATTGTGACGATTTCATTATTTGGTCCTGGCATCTTCATGAGTTGATGCTTAGTAGATATCATCATGTCCCAATCATGAATGGTTGGACGGCCAATGATTACGTTATAAGAAGAAGAGGTGTCTACTACCACGAAACGAACCTTCTCCGTACGGAAAGAATCCTTCGTGCTAAGAGTTAGTTTGAGGTCGATATAACCTTTTGGAGGGGATGGTGCTCCATTAAACCCCAATAACTTAGTAACACATGGTTTCAGGTCCTTCTCATCCAAATTCATTCTCTGGAAAGCATCCCAGAGAATTATGTCCGCATAACTTCCGTGGTCAAGGAAAATTCTCCTGACTCGGCAATTCACTAACACTCCAGTGATTACCAATCCATCAGTATGTCCTGGCACAACCCTTGCCAGCTCTTCTCTGGTGAAATATATCAGAGGGGGTTCGGGCTCGTTGTCCTTTACTTTGAAAGTCAGCTGGTCCCTGATGGACATGACCTCCTTCAAGTATTTCCCTCGGGCGTTCGCTGAGTCTCCTCCTCCACCCAATCCCCCACTGATTACATTGCACTCGAACTCTGCTTCAGGGAAAGTCTCAGCTCTGTCGTCGACTTTTTTGCCTTTTGCATTGCGGTCCTGTCTCTGGTTTCTTTTGTCTCCTCGCCTCGGACTTCGGCTTCGGCTTTTTTATCTTGGCTTGTTGTTTTTCTTCCCCTGTGTACGAATTATGTACTGTTTCAACTTCCCTTCTCTGACGTGTTTTTCGATTGCATCTCGAAGGTCCCAGCAGTCGTCCGTAACATGGCCGTTTTGGTCATGGAATGCACAGTATTTGCTCTTGTCAAGTCCACTCTTTGCTTTGAGGGGACGAGGTCGATCGACGTTTCGCATTTCCGTTTGAGCTACCTCTCTCCAGATCTTGGATCTTGGCATGTTCAGTGGAGTGTAGTCTTCAAACTTCCTCCTAGGAGAACGATCTTCCGCCCTCTTGTCACGAGCTTCGTTTCCTTTTTTGGGCCCCTTGTGATCCCGATCTCTTCCATTCTTCTTATTTGGACTCCTTCTTGACGGGCTTCGCCCACGAGATTCGACGTAAACCTGCTGCATGTCCTCCACGTCGATATATTTGTCTGACCTACGTCGGAACTCTTCGAGGTCATTGACCGGGTTCTTGTAGATTGATCTAACAAGAAGGGAGTCACCATCTAACCCTGAAATGATTAAATGGAGGTGGACGGCTTCGGTGAGACCGCGGACCTTGAGTGCTGCATCTTTGAATCGATCAAGGTATTTTCTTAATGATTCGTTGTCTTTCTGGCGAATTCTTCCCAGTGCATATGCCGGCATGGGATGCACTTTGCTTGTTGCGAAGTTGAGGCGGAAAGTCCGAGCTAAATCTTCAAACGAGTCAATTGAATTTTTGGGAAGCCTGGTGATCCAGGTCATTGCCTGTCCCGTTAGAGTTGTTGTGAAGATTCTGGCCTTGATGGGTCTTGTGATCCCGTTAAACAGCATTTCAGTCTTGAAGGCCTCCAAGTGGGCTTCCGGGTCTTGACTCCCATCATATGGAGGTATTCTGGTGCTCTTGAATCTCGGGGGAATGGCCAAGTTCATGAGTCTTTCTGTGAATGGGTTATCATTAGCTTCACCATCATTCAGGTAATTTTCATTGTTGAAGTTGTTCTGGCCTCCGACCTCTTGCTGATTGCCGAGGTGAAGAGCGAGATTCTCCAGGACATTTACTTCGGCAGCGGGGGCGTTTTGGTGTTGGGTCCCACCATTGCCAGTATTAGCGTTACCGCCAGCATTTTGGTGCGGGTTTCCCCCATTCTGGGCTTGTGAACCACTTCCGGTTCCGCCTTGAGCGGTCCGGTTTCTTAACTCAGCTTCGAGTGTCGCCATTCTTTCCGCGTCCAATCGTTGCTGGGTTAGGAATCTGTTCTCCATCTCCTGCATCCGCTGAAGGATTGCGCCCATCGCCATTGTGGTAACATTTGGTGGTTCATGTGGCCGGGTTGCAGTTGTTGTGTTTCCGATTTGAGGTCTAGGAGTCGGCCCCTGTAATCCGACCCCTTCGACCTGTACGTCCACAAAGACCGGGCTAGCGGTGGCCTGGAGCTGCTCCAAAGCAGATTGGTGGGATGGTGCCTGAGCATTGCCCGACGTGGATCGTGTGTTGGTCATTGTGGTATAGGAGTCGAATTTTATCGAGTTCCCACAGACGGCGCCGATGTTAGGTCCGAGGTAGACCGTATTGCTATACCAGATGGTATGCGCTCAGAGATAGTGTATACGAACGATATACTGGGCTTAAATGCCGAGGTCCCAATCACTGCGCACAAGCAATAAGTTTTACAACCAAAGAGTGGTGTGTGCACAATGAGTGGAATAAGCAAGGCGATTCAGAGGTGAGTACCTGGGATGTCTGAGCTCTTATTTATAGGGTTACCTGGCTAGGTTTCCAGTTTGCTGAGCTCCCCAATCAGTCGGACCCTCTCCCTTCTTCAGTTGAGATTCAGTCCGACTTAGTCGGCCTCAATCAGTTTGTTCCAACTGTTGAGATTCGGCAGTAACTCCTAGTGAGATATACTAGGGCGGCGGTTTCTGCAAAACTTATCCGTAACAAATTTGTAATGTAATCTTGAGTTCTTACCTTGTAAATAAGTATCATATGCTAAAAAATTAAAAACCGCATAACTGAAAATCTACTAATGTATATATTTTGCTTGATTGAAATCACTTAATGTCAAGAAGTTTAACCAGTTTGAAATCACATGCTTAATGTACAAAAAAAAATTCACATGCTTAATAATAGCATTATGATTGAGGGGGACAAGACAAAAACTTGAAATAGCGGCAAAGTAGTACACATGACAAATAAGCAGTTAATAGACTTGCTGGTAAACTAATATGACAGAATAGCCATAATTTAAAAAAGCTATAAAATTATCATGATAAATTGATAATCCTTTTAAATTATAAATAGAATAGTATAATATTTATTTTCTTTTAATTAATGAGTTATTAGAAAAACAATTTATGTATAGAAGATTCAAAAAGTAATAGGTCAATCTAATGGAGAATTAAAATTTATTTTCCCACTTAGGACATGTTTGGTATGATGTATAAGACCTGATAGTGTTAGCATATGGGCGTCCTAGAGACAATCTTTTGATTAAATAAAGGACACTAGATGTAGAACTTTGTTTGTCGCAAATAAATGAAAGCACTATTTATTCAGTTTCATATTGTGTCTCGATATTACTGTTAATATTATATGAACGAATTGGATAAACCCCTTGGAATAGAACAGGTATCTCTTGAGTATCTGTGATGAGATCACGATCATGAGGATTCAAGGATATTGCATGTTTATTCCTAATTATATGTTCCTAGTCGAGAGACACTGAGTTTGGGGATCAGTGATCTCGAGTAAGACTAGTACGACTTATCTACTTGTATATGGATACAAGATAAAGACTTCATGAGCTGCAGATATGGAGATATCTTAGCTAAAGTCGCGGGTGGACCTATAAGAGTATAGCTCGCACTGAACAGACCCAAAAAGAGACTCTATGAGGAAATCTCACAGATAGTGTCATTAGAGTAATCTCTTTATGTTTGGGTATGTCTTTCCTTAGACCAGAAGTTATTACCTACACTGTGTTCTTGAAGGCATGTTTTGATTGTATGCCTCGTCTGCCTGAAACATGGAGACTCATAGGTATACTGTTGGGCGTGTCCTTAAAGGGCACAGGGCTAGGGTAATAAGCTGAAGGAATTCGTCAAATCTCTGTGAGAGATTAGGTTATCTGTAAACCGGAGAAATCGGGATGACATTTACAGGGACTCGAGAATCTATGCATAGTAAAAGAGATCATGAGATGATCTGCCTTTAGAGTCAGTAAATTGAAGATTCCCTATTTCGAATAAAGCTTACCCTAAACCGCAGGGGTTGATACATTCCTTACCCTAGGTTAATGGGAAGATAACCGAGACGAAGGAAAATACATACGGTAACCAAATATGTGCAATAGGATGATCAGGTCATTAATCTGACTAGTTCTGGGTCAACAAAGCATTGCTAGTGCTCTGTGTTGTCATTAATTGGGTTGTGGGCTTGTTGGGCCCAAGCCCAGTTATGTCAGAAGCTAAGTTGGACCTAATGGGTCACACACTAACACCTTGTAGTCATGATGGACTAGCTTTAAAGGTATTGGGCATAATAATGGTTGTTAGCCCAAGAAGCTGTTTGGAAGCCCACCATAGGTGGATGGTGCATGGAGCTTAGTAATGGGCTTGGATAATCCAAGCCATTACTAATTAATTTAATTAGTTAAATTAATAATCAAATATTTGAATTTTGAATTTTGAATTTGGAATTTGAATTTTGAAATTTGAATTTTGAAATTTGAATTTAGAATTTGAATTTTGAAATTCGAATTTTGAATTTGAAATTTTGAATTTTGAATTTTGAATTTGAATGTTTGAACATTTGAATTCAAGTGTTTGAATTGGAATTTGAATTGGCTTTGAAAAGTTGTTTCATAACAAAAAGATAAGATAAGATCTTATTGGAGCATATTCCTTGGATCAAGAAGCATCTTTGGAGCATATTATTGGGCTGTTTGGGGCGCATAATTAAGTGATAAGAATGTCATCTTATCACTTAAAACAAAGCTCCATTCAGATTTGGTGGTTGAAAGAATCAGTGGGTGAGTTGATTCAAATTTTGAATGCAACTACTCAATATATTTGGACCCTTTTTAGGGCTGAATTATGCGCATGAAAAGTATACTATATGATAGTTTATGAATTTAAGTTTAAATTATTTTGAACTTAGTTTCATGAGGATAAGATTGAAGGTTGTTGGCAAGATTTGTTTTGCAACAACTCCACCTTATCCTCCCCTGATTCATGCGCACCTTATCCTCTCCTGATTCATGCACTTGTTCCTCTCCTTAGGGTTTTGTTAGAAAACCTAGCCTACTCTTCTTCATCTTATGCACCATTCTGTAGGGTAGTTCACTACACCTTTCCAAACATAATACCTAGCCTCCACCTTCACCACTTGTGCGCATAGCAAGCCTCACTGTGGTGTTCATCTGGTGGCTTTCAAGAAGGAGTTCTTGCATCATTGACGAACGGTGGTGTGGATCACCATTAGAGGGTTTGAACCCTTCAAGCCTGACATCTGATCTCCCTGACTGATCAGGCCAAAAACAAGGTAACATCATGATGTCTTAAAGCATGAACCTATGTGTGCATGTATGTTTCCCCAGTATAAATTTTGTTTTTACACCTTACATGCATCGGCCTTCAAAAGCCAGTTTACTTTCAGATAGCGTAAGTTTATACTATACGTTATGACATTTTCAGTTATTTGGTGTGACCATCGTATAGTATAAGCTTATACAGCAGGATCCATTTATGCATCAAAATGACGTATAACTTAATCCGGCCTAAGAGATGGATTAGACCTGATAAGGGGTTGATGTTTTAATATTGTTTATAAGCACAATTCCAATAACTAATATATCATTTCAATATTTATATATTAAAATAATTTTTTTATATTTTAATTTTTAAAATATTAAAAGATATTATCTTATACAATACCATACCAAACACTGGATAGTATTAAAATTTAATCAGATCTTATACTATCAGGTCTTATACTATGAGACCTTATCCTATACTATACATCAAACATGCCGATATATATTCCAACCACATATTTTGAACATAATTGAATTGGTTGCGTGTAGAAGAGATATACAAGACTGTTTAAAATTATTTTAAAAATTTTCAGAATATAAATACACTACACTACACCAAAATTGTTAGTAATTGTTAAATTCAAATTTCAAATACTAATAGAGGTGATTGTAAAATAATGATTAAAATATTTAAAACTGATATGCTCACCGGCGATTTTTCAAAGTGACGTGAAATAACCGACTTTAAACATGTGATTTCCTGTAGTGATAGGTACCTATTATTTCTGTAAAAACTATATTTAAAACAAACAAATTAATTAATATCACCCCTATATGTGTGCAAATGTGGCTTGTGTGTGTTCAAGTATATGTTAATGGGTAATTTTTTTAAAAGTCTTTCTTATGACTTCCTTATTTTAAAAGTACTTTTTATAAAAGCTACAATTATTTAGATTTTTAAAAAAATATTTGACTTTTGACTTCTGCTTTTTTTAGAAACTAAAATTTTTAGCTTCCGAAAAAAGAAGATTTTTGACTTTTTTATGACTTATGCTTTTTTTAAAAGCAGGCATCCAAACAAACTTTTTCGCGAAATGTTTTTTTTTTTTAAAAAAAAAGCAGCTTTTGAAGAAAGAAAAAAACTCATCCAAATAAGCTCTAATGTTCTTAATGTTTGAAAACAGAAAATGAAAGATACCAAAACATACTTGTCTTCATCATGTTCCTTCATCTACGAGGGAGGCATTTCAGTCTTTTTATTCTAACACTTATAAGCAGTGGCGTAGCCACATCTAAGCTATCAGGCACCTACTTGTTATTTTTATTATTATTATTATTATTATTATTATTATTATTATTATTATATATTATTATGTAATTAATTGTAATTAATTAAGGTAAAAATTATAATTTGGCACCACTTAAATAGAAAATCAAGTATCCAATACAAAAGTAACAACAAATCATCTAAATGCAAATAAATAATAAGGAACATGTATAGTATGGTTATTTTTGTGTTTTGTCTTTTTTTTATCCTGTATATATTTTTTCCTGCTTTATTTTAATCCGTTATGTTATTTATTCTTACTCCTATTATTTATAAAAAGAAAGACTTCTAAACGTAATCACAAAAATGATTAGTTGACCTATTTCAAAATCTAGGCCTAACTAAACCAAATAAACCCATTTAAAAGTAGGAAAAAGGTTTGTCTTTTTTAGGGACACAAGGTTGTATCCTTTTAGTTTGTGACACTATCTTACCGGTAAAACATAGTTATAATAAGAAAAATTGCTTCTTCTATTTCTATTTCCTCAGTCACTTCAGCTGACGTGGAGAGAGAAAAAATAACTTTTTATATTATAACTTTGTCTTACCGGTAAGATATAGTGTTAAAAACTAAAATGATACAATTTGTGTCCTTTAAAAGGACAAACACTTAACCCTTGAAAGTAACAATCATGAAACCAAATGAATAACAGGACTATAATTATGGAATATGAAGGTCCATTGAACTATTGTGTTTTGTGTTACTGCACACACAAAGAATAGTCAAAAACTCAGTTCCCAAATGTGAGAACTTTCCATCGTGCTTATGGCTGTTGCAAAATGAAGAACATGAAGATCCTTAAGAAGTGAAAATATCCAGAGCAACTCACAAGTAACATTGGCCATTGAACGGTACTCAGCCTCAGTAGATGATCGAGACACAGTGGGTTACTTCTTTGACTTCTAAGACACTAATGAATCCCCAATGAAAATGCAGTAACCAGAAAGGGATCTTCGACTATCAGGGCGAGTTGCCCAATCAAAGTCACAAAAGGCATTAAGATGAATAGGTGAAGATGAAGAGAAAAATAGACCATGTCCAATTGTTTGCTTCAAATAACTAAGTAACCGATAGGCAGCCCGAAGATGAGGAAGTCGAGGAGAGGCCATAAACTGTCTGAGATGGTTCACTACATAAGAGAGGTCAGGACGAGTGATGGTGAGGTAAATGAGTCTACCAATTAACCTGCGATACACAGTAGGATCAGGAATCAAATCAACGGAATTCAAGGATAATTTAAGTCCAACATCCATAGGTGTGCTTCGAGGTTTACAACCCAAATGGCCTGAATCTTTGAGAACTTGGAATGCATAGTTTCATTGATAGATAGTGATCCCTTTGGTGCCACGAGCCACCTCTAGACCAAGAATTTTTTTTAATATTCCCAGATTCTTCAACCGAAATTTATCATTTAAAACACCAGTAAGGGACTGAACTTCTGAGGGACTGTTGGAAGCTACAATGATGTCATCAACATACACCAAAATTGCAATAAAACAAGAAGCATCAGATCTTACAAATAATGAATTATCAAATTGGGACTGAGTAAAACCAAGCTATAATAAAGTAGACGAAAACTTAGCAAACCACTGCCTAGATGCTTGGCGAAGTCCATACAAAGACTTATGAAGGTAGCAAACTGCATTAGGTGGAAAAGAAGGAAACCGTGAAGAATATCCAGGAGGTAAATGCATGTAAACCTCTTCAAACAAGTCCCCATGCAGAAATGCATTATTAACATCCAATTGAATAAGTGTCCAATTAAAAACAGCAGCTAAAGAAAAATAATTCTGACAGTTGTTAACTTTGCAACAGGTGAAAAAGTGTCTATGAAATCAATACCTTCATGTTGAGTAAACCCTTTAGCTACCAAACGGGCTTTATATCGTTCAAGAGTGTCATCCGAATTGTATTTTACCTTATAAACCCAACGACATCCAACCACATGCTTGTCTTTAGGAAGAGACATAACAGTCCAGGTTTTATTCAATTCAAGAGCTGAGATTTCAGATTCCATGGCATCCTACCATTCTGGTAGTTGTGATGCTTCAGAATAGGAGGTTGGCTCAAAATAAGATGAAACTGAATTCACAAAGGCTGTATAAGATGCAGACAAACAATGGTAAGAAACAAAATTGGACAGAGGGTGTTGGGTGGAAAAATAACTTTAGAGTAAAAGATAATGATAAATACGCTTACCAAAAAAAAGATAATGATAAATACTATTAAAAATATAAGTACGGTGCATAAAAAAGGATCAAATTATGAAACTATAAGCCAATTTCTTTTGAGATGATTCTAGCCTTTGAAAAGGTAATGAAAGATAGCCGTTATGAAATTTAGAGCTCAATTGCCTAGTACAATAAATCAATATCTAAGTGGGGACCTGATTAATATTTATAATGATTAAAAGAATAAAAGATCAAATATACAAGCCCATTGCCTTCACTTAAAATGTTTCTCATTCCAAGAAACCAATTTCCAGAAAACCAATATCCCAAAGGAATATCACCATTATTATTATTTGACTCAACAAGTAATGTCATAAAAACCAATGATATCACCTCTAATTTCAATATCGATTTAATTAACGGAATTAGAGCATATCATATGACAAACTTTGGAAATCATCGACTTAGACCTTTTAACACTAGGTGAACTATCAAATCTATGAGAGTATCATGTGCCATTTTTATTATTATTTTTGTTTTAATTTCTTTCCTTTATTCATCAACTACTCCATTAATATGCTTATGATGGGATTAAAAATTTGACAAAATTACCACCATACATGTGATCCACTAGTAAGAGGTTGTTCTGATCCGTAGTCTCAAGATTGAGTCCTTAGAAATCTAGTGGCGTTAAAATTTAATAGGGAGAATTAATTTTGCAGCTCATGTGGTCATACCGATTTGAATTGAATCAGAGTAATCAATTTATAAAATAAAAAAAAATATTACAAAACTCTCTGATTTTTTTTTTTTTGGTATAACCCGGAGATATCCCCATTTAACCTCTTCCAGTCACCTTGCCCTCGAGGTACGACCCTGTAGGCTAGCCCCTCATTGGAACAACGGGTGCATTGAGCTTTGCTACAGGAAGAAGGATGAGACTAATCGATTTTTTTTTTGGTATAACCCAGAGATATCCCCATTTAACCTCTTCCAGTCAACTTGCCCTCGAGGTACGGCCCTATAGGCTAGCCCCTCATTGGAACAACGGGTGCATTGAACTTTGCTACCGGAAGAAGGATGAGACTAATCCCCCGACCGAGAAGGATACACTTTTCTCCTCTGGCCCCCTGACTCAAGCAAACTCTTGAGAGCTCAGTTGCCAACTGAGCTACCCTTGGGGGTTAACACATGCATAACTTTATTCTTTTGCCTACTTAGTCAATCTGAAAAAAGAAAAATAGAGGTAAATAGTTAGGTATTAGCTTTAATAGAGTGATAGTTGTGAGTATGGGTGTTAACGAGCCGAGTCAAGTAGGACTTTATTCTTGAAAGGTTGCATATGTTTAAATATGTCAAATTGAATCTGTAACTTGTTATGAATATAATTATCAGCATGTGACTTGACTTATTTACAAAAAAAATGAAACTGGCTTAGTTTATTAAAAAAATTAGATTAATGACTTAATGATCATATTACACATATTTGGTTGACGTATGTATTTCCTTTCCTCTCGGTTACCTTCCCATTAACCTAGGGTAAGGAAATGTATCAACCCTTGCGGTTTAGGGTAAGCTTTATTCGAAATAGGGAATCTTCAATTTACTGACTCTAAAGGCAGATCATCTCATGATCTCTTTTAGTATGCATAGATTCCCGAGTCCTTGCAAATGTCATCCTGATTTCACCAGTTTACAGATAACCTAATCTCTCAAAGAGATTTGACGAATTCCTTCAGCTTATCACCCTAGCCCTGTGCTCTTTCAGGACAAGCCAAATAGTATACCTATGAGTCTCCATGTTTCAGGCAGACGAGGTATACAATCAAAGCATGCCTTCTAGAACACAGTCTAGGCAATAACTTCTGGTATAAGGAAAGACATACCCAAATATAAAGAGACAACTCTAATGATACTATCTGTGAGATTTCCTCATAGAGTCTCTTTGTGGGTCTGTTCAGTGCGAGCTATACCCTTATAGGTCCATCCACGACTTTAGCTAAGACATCTCCATATTTGTAGCACATGAGGTCTTTACCATGTATCCATATACAAGTAGATAAGTCGTGCTAGTCTTACCCGAGATCACTGATCCCCATTCTCAGTGTCTCTAGACTAGGAACATAAAATTAGGAATAAACGTGCGGTATCCTTGAATCCTCATGATCGTGATCCCATCACAGATAGTCAAGAGATACCTGTTCTATTCCAAGGGGTTTATCCAGTTTGTTCATAATATATTAACAATAATATTGAGACATAATATGAAACAGGATAAAGAGTGCTTATTATTTATTTGCGACAAAAAGGTCTACATCTAATGTCCTTTATTTAATCAAAAGATTGTCTCTAGAACAACCATATACTAACATTTAACGGACTAATATCTAATTAATTCAAGAATCATCCATTAAATCAAATATTTAACATTCATCCTTGAAAAAATGAATCTGGAGTTTCCCAATAATTTGGTGAAATTACTATTTTACCTCTAATGGTGCACCATTGACACGTTTCCTCAAAAATCCTAAAATTCATCAAATTTTTCAATAATTATTTTTCTTAACTCTTTTTACCTCTTTCAATATATATTCAAATCCTAGATCAGTAATCTTGTTTCTGATTTACCCGGTAGAATTTACACTGTAGTATTTTATCCGCTAAAATTACTATTCATCAATTTTCCAGAAACTTGCCTATCCACTCCAAATTTCGTTTTGAATCCATTTCCATTATTATTTTCATCAAATAAGGTCTACTTTTATCATTTTGCAAATTATGGTTACGTATTTGTCAGCTTATTGTTTTACCCTTCGTGTGTAATTTGACCTGAAAATCAGGGTTTCCACTGAAATTATCCTCAACCCACAATTTAACTATAAATATTCATTTCAAATATGTAAGGTGTTATAGATTCCATATGGATAGTCGATGTTTGAACACAAATCCTCGTGGGAACGATCTTTACTCATCATTTTATTACTTGTATGACTAGTACACTTGCTAAAGTCGCAACATCTGCCAATTACGGTGACCTCTACGGAGAAGTTAGCTCAGTAGTACTTAAGTGAGATCGTTAAACTTCACGGGGTTCTTGTTAGTATCATCAGTGATCAGGATCTGAAGTTCACTTCTCGCTTCCGGGGTGCATTACAGGAGGTATTCCATATTCCAATTTGATTGGATACCAAAAAAGTGCCTTTGACACTCAGTTGAGACTCAGCATAGCTTTATCATCCGCAGATAGATGATGAAAAAAATAGGACAATACAGACATTGGAGGTTATGCTGAGAGCCCGCAAATTAGAATAGGGTTATAGATGGGACAAATATTTACCTCTTGTTGAGTTATCGTATAATAACAGTTTCTATGTCAGTTTGAGCATGGCACCCTATAAGGCTTTGTATGGCAGAAGATGTAGAACCCCACATGTTGGACATAGATAGGAGAAAGATAACTTTTGGGGCCAAATCTAGTGTAGGACACTACAAAGCAAAGTTAATCAGAGAAATTGAAGAAAGTTCAAAGCCGCCAGAAGAGCTATTATGATCAAAAGCATTAACCTCTTGAGTTCAGTGAAGGGAGCATGCATTTGTGAGACCATCACCTGTGATAGGTGTAGTGCGTGCTTTGGGAGTGAGAAAATTGAGTCCCAGATTCATTAGATCATATCAGATCATGCATAGTGTGGGACCAGTGGCATACCAGCTAGCTTTGCCTCCTTATTTATCCAATCTACATGATGTTTTTCATGTCTCTCAACTCATAAAGTATATTTCAGATCCATCACATATAGGACAATCAGATGATATGCAAATACATGAAGGTTCAAAGACTCATGTGAAGCCTTTGCAGATTTTGGAAAGATATGTGAAACAGTTATGACAGAAAGCTATTCCAATGATTAAAGTTCAGTGGGAAGGCAAAACACCTGAGGAGTCCACTTGGGAATGGGAGGATGAGCTCTTCCGGCAGTATCCTGAGTTTATGGATAGGTAAATTCTCCATTTTGTGCTCAAAATTCCTAAAAGGTGGGGTGAATATAATAACCCATACTTATACAATGAGAAAACAGGAATTGTCTATAATTATGATAAAGAAATTAGAAAAGAAAATTGAGAATAAGTCACTTTACTATAAAAAGTAAAGTTGCATTAAGTTTTGCGATAAAAATTGCAATCAGGCAAAATCATCGAAAACTTAGAGAAGTATTGGATAAAGAATATTCTTAGAAGTTTATGAGATTAATCACATTTTATATGCTAAGTCATGGCCAGTAGATTATTAGAATTTAAATAAAGAAAGGACATGGAAGGAATTATTATAAAGAAAGTTGACAAAAGTCAATAAAGCATAAAGTATAAAATATTAAGTGAGTAAGACTTGATTCGTTTAAAATAGTCCTTCATCTTCTTCGATCCTCTTCATGTTCCAAACCGCCACACCATTGATAATCATCAAGAAAACCTAGCTTTCTCTCTAGTACATAAAACACTTAACTCCTAGAATCAAAATTGCTTAGTTTGTTAAGGAGAACAAAACCAACCGAAGAGTTGCCCATGAGGAGCCTTTTAGTGAGAGAGATCATCCTCCGAAGTTTAGAGTGATTTTGTGATATGGTTGTTTTGAGGTGTTTTCAACCTATAGAAGCTTGAAAAAATCCTCTCTCATCATTCCAGTAAACTTAGTGGTAAGAAATTTCCACTTAATCCATGTTTATATTGAGCTTTGTTATTGTTGGATTTTGGTGAATAGTGTCATGCAAAATTCATGAATTGATTATGGATTATGATGGTGTTTGACTTGTGTTGGTTATGTTGTAAAAGTGAATCAAGTGACAACTTGATAGAGAATCAACATTGAATTCATCATTGGATGAAAACCTTGTTTCTTGACTCAAGAACAAAGAGGTGAGTAATGTGTAAGCAAGCATATAGACTAGCTAGCCATATGACTTAGTACTTTGTGTGGTATATGTGTTAATGATCACCTTTACACATTTGCACTTATTGTGTTGAAATGGTGGTTGTTTGCATTAAAAGATAAAGAAAGCAAAAAATGAAAGTCAACAGGTAAATTTATGACCTTGGGTGTTAGTCTCTTTTGTGTTCCACCATGATCCTTTAGGGAGTAATGGTTTTATGTTGTGCATTGTGGTGTTAAACCTTGTATGATGCATGATGAGAAAGAATAGACAATAGACAGAATAGATAGAATTTTTTTGTGGATTGATCCTTTGGGACAACTCTTAGAAGTATACCACCCTTGGGGATTTCATCCTTTGGGACAGCCCTTGATAAGGTATTTGTGAAACCCTAAGGACTACATCCTTTGAACAGCTCTTGGAAATTTTATGGTTGGCCATACCAGAGACAGATTAGACAGAATAAAAAGAACTTCCATCGGTAAGCCTTCGAGACACATCCTTAGGATACAAACAGATAAGAGTCACACTCAGAGTGGAAGTCTCTTGGAAGTTCCAATACATAAAAGATTATGTATGCATGCTTTGTTTTAATACTGTTGATGCACTGAAAGTGAATTGTGGGGTGAAGTGATCCTCCAAGGACCCTTAGGTTTCTGAGATTTTTATCTCATCCCATGTTAGGGATATCATTTCAGGTACCTCCACTGATGGAGAGGGAGCATCTTATGGCAAGAGGCCAACATAGACTGTAAAATGTTGCTGTTGTTGATCACTTTTGCTGTAAATGTATTTGAGTCCTATTTTAATAAGAACATCATGATATGATGAAGTTGTAAGGGAACATGGAATATGATCACGATTATCTTGTATCACTTTTGATGTATATTTGTGTAGATGATTTTGATCATGTTGTATTATGCTAAGTTCCTAATATGTAATATTAAAGAGATTTGACAATGTACCTATATGATAATGAAAAATTGTATGTAATTTGTCATAGAAGATTATGTAGGTGAAGAAATGACCTACAATGTTTGGTGCATGTATGAGAGGTTATATGCAAGAAATGAGAAGAAAGATAAGTGAAAGATGTCTGAACATAAGATAGAAAGGATGACTTGTCATTCAAGTAAGAAATGAGCAATAGTCTGCAATGCAAGAAATATGTATGTATGAGGATGTAAGTGCACCTATATTTCTTGGGCATATAGTTGCCAATCCAGGTCAGCTAGGTACCAAAAATAGTTTAAGTTTCCCAAGATTAGTGCCAAGAAACCAAGGGAACCATTCAAGATGCAGAGTTGCTTGCTGACTTCCTTGCTCAAGCGAGGAGTCCAACGAGCAAATATAAAATGCAAACAGTATCCATTATTTGGACAAGGTCTTGCTCACGGACATGCTAACTATAACACCTCGTAGTTTTAAAACACTTAATTATAGATAAAATAGGGATTAAATGGTAGGATTAGTGAAAATCCTGAGTTTTGAGTCAAAATACGTAAAAGGGGTAAAATGGTAATTTGCCAAACACGTAACCCTAAACAGTAAAAAGTTAGTAGAAGGTCTCAAATGGGAAAACTAACCCTGGAAATGGATTCAGAACAAAAAATTGAGTGATTAGGCAAGTTTCAGGAAATTTGATGAATAATATTTTTACCCTTTGCTGGGTAAAAATACAGCGGTACAGATGCACCGAAAAGTGTGCCAAGTGAAATTTGAGCCTAGGTTTGAAAATAAGCTAGAAAAGGTACATAGGACTAAGATTTATGATTATTGATGAAATTTTATTAAAATAGGGGTTTTTAGGGAAATGTGCCCATAGTGCACATATTAGCTTAAAACTGTAATTTCACGAATGACCGGAAAAATCTGGATTCATCTGGTCAAAGAAGATTAAAGGACTTTGGTGAATATTAAATTTTGGGGTTTATAAATAGTTTGGGAATTATTTGGAGATTCGTGGCTTAAGTGGGAGATTTGAAATATTTTGAAATGAGTGAGATGGCAAGTGGGACTCACCCCACTTAAAACATAAGAAGCCACTCGTCCTAAGCCACTATTCACTCTCTCCTTCCTTTCTTCCTGTAGTGCAATTTTGCAATCAATTATATTAATCTCACAAATATGCAAGTGCACGTATCAACAACTAATAAAGTGGATATGTGAGTCCAGATATCATTCCCACAGAGATTAATTAAAGATACAGCTCTAAGTGAAGCAATTAAGGTAACAATACTGATTTGTGATTAGTTAATGACTAATTTAACAATTAAGAAATAAAATAACTAAGACTAATGATTAACTAAGAGAATGTATAACACCTCGTAAATTCAAATGTGAATTTATATGATATAATGTGGGTTAAAAGGGAAGGATTAGTGAAAATCCTGAAATTGGGGTCAAAATGAGTACCGAGGGCAAAATGGTAATTTGCCAAAAACGCAAACCGAGGCATGAAAAATGGAGTTAGGGATCTCAAATGATAAAAATAATGCCGGATACGGATTCAGGACGAAAAATTGAGTGAACAGGCAAATTTGAGAAAAATTGATGAATAGTGACTTTTTGGTGTAAAATACTGCGGTATGAGTGTACCGATAAGTGTGAAATTTTTATCAATATTTTTAGGAAATAAAAATATGGCATGGACTGAAAAAATATGTAGATTAAGAATTTATGATCAGAAATTTTATCGGGATTAAAGTTAGATCGCGTATGGGACCCGCGGGACCAAAACCCACTTGGCCCCACACACCCCCACGCCTTTCTCTCTCCCTTTTTCCCTTCTTCCCCGTGAGCTTCCCCTTCCCATTTCACAAACACACCCATTCTCTTCTTCTTCACCTTGGGAGCAATTCTCCACCAAATCACTTGGTTTTGGTGTTGAAATCTATTGTAAACAACCTTCTAAAGCCATTGGTGAAACTCCCAAGCCTTGAAACCGTCTCCTTGCTGCGTTTTTGGACAAGGACAGATCCGAACCTTGGAGGTTTTGGGTGTTTTGGGAGCTTTTGATCTTCCTTTGGATTGGTGGAACCTTGGTGGTGTGCATACACTAGATTGTAAGTATATTTGTGGTATCTTTGTGGTTGATTTTGTAGATCTAGAAATTTATGCACTAAGTCTTTAATTTTAGATGTGTGATGATAGAGAGCCCAAATGGAAAAATGCTATTAGATGAAAATGCCTTAGAATGATGCTTGTAAGCTAGAAATGCTATGATAAATTTTGGTGAAAAAACTAGGTTTTTAACTTAGGCAATTTTGTGTTGAGTTTCAAGACTTTGTAAAATTGGTATGTGGTGTAATTGAATAATTGAGTGATGGACCATTGGTGTAGGTTGATAATATGATTATATGATTAGTATGAGTGTTAAAATTGAATTGAAAACCTTGTGGTACCATCCTTTGAAGAATTCGAACCATAGAGGGGTTTGGAGGAAAAATGATGTAAAAGTTGTGTAGTTGAGATTGTATGATATAAAGTGGTGTTTAATTGGATGGTAGGTTAGTATGTTGTTGTGGAATTGGAAGAATGTAAAATGTATGATTACTTTGAGGATAAATGATTGATTTGGAAATGGTTTTGATGATCATATTGTTGATCATTTAGGTTGCCTCTCTTGGACGCTATGGGAGCGGGGTAAGCTTGGAGCTTACGTATGGAGCATTGACTCGGTGTTGAGGTAACCTTTGGAACTGGGGTTTAGTCCCTTGTGTGCTCCACCACACCTAGTGGATGGTTGTGGTTGGATTTTGTGTCATTGGACATTGTGTGATTATGTGTTGTCATGCTTTATTGCTTGATATGTGTGAAATTGTTTGGTCACTGGCCAGTTGACGTGTGTTGGGTTTGGACATCCGCTGGATTATTCCGTGTGGGAATGCCAGTTGGGTATGCCGTGGTGTCGACTCTGGGAGCGACACCAGGATGAGCCAAACGTGGGACATCTGCCGGATAGGGCTCATGAGGAGTTCCGGTTGGGTTTTGCCATGGAGTCTTCTCAACCATGGGAGAGGCGCCAAGATTGTCTCGGGAGTTATATGATGGAGTCCTTGAACGTAAATCCTATTGTGGATGTTCTCGGTTTGTCTCCAGTTGTTGGTGATATTGTATGTCATGCATTTTACATAAATGTCATTGTTGCACATTGAGTGAGCCATGGGGTGGAGAAGCCTCCAGGGCCCTTGGTTTACTGAGATATATTTGTATATCTCACCCCGTGTTTGGGGGCATCATTTCAGGTTAGGTTGAGCCTGGAAGAGTGGAGCATGAGGTGCATATTGGAGGCACAGTGGTTGAGGATTTGATTGGGACACACCTTGCATATGTTTAGTGCTTTGGAATTAGATCATGAACTTGTGCATGTTGAAAATGCCATGCCTTTGTATGTTCATGACTACTTGTTAAGTCCTTTAAAATTGATGTATTTGTATGCCTTTAGGATTTATTGTCACTTTGGTGAGCATGGGACTTGTCCATGGCCACACCTAATGTAATTGAGGCATTGAACATTTATGATGTAACATGAGCCATATGATGTGTAAATGGCAACCTAATTGGTGAATAAGGTAAATGATATATTGGTATTAGATTATGTATGATGGAATGGCCTAGAGCCTACATTAGGGTATGTATAAGTGTTGTGTGGAGTACTAAGGTGTTAGGGGTGGATTACACAACTCTTTTTGGGCCGAAAATGCTGTAATCTGTCACTTTTGCTGCATAGTAATCGATTACCCAAGCATGGTAATCGATTACCATGCAACAGGGGACGAAATAATGCTACTGTCTCCACTGGTAATCGATTACCAGAGGCTTGGTAATCGATTACCAAGTGAGGTAATCGATTACCCAAGCTTGGTAATCGATTACCAGAGAACAGGGGAGGCAAATTTTGGCTACTGCCTCATTTTTGACAGGTGGTAATCGATTACCACCCACTGGTAATCGATTACCACAGTGTAAATTTCGAAAATTCAGGTTTTTCTAGACTAAAAGAAAGGGGCTTAACTTGGTGGGTAGAACTCCAAATGGTACGTGATTTGAAACCACGCGTAGCTTATGTAAAAGACTATAACATGGTAAAACATGAGAGTAAGATGATGAGTTTAAATGAATTGAATAAAAAGAAAGATTAGTGATGTTAGTACATTGTATGATTCCGCGAATTGCATTTACAATTATAGTGTTGTTTTAATTACTTACGGGAAAAGTTATTGTTATGAGAAGGAATATGATAAAAGAAAAAAAAAGTTGCCCGTAATTTAATTAACCCAATTACTGTGATTGTAACTGCGCTTAATATCATAATCAATGTTAACAATACCGGTGTACAACGGGCTGTTACATTTTATGGTATCAGAGCAGTTTCTTAGGGAACTCTGATGATTGTGTGATTGTGTTAAGTGCTGTATAGTTGTACGTAGACTCTTATTGACTACTACACATGTGATTCCTTAGTTTGGGCCTGATCAACCCGTTTCTTCGTGTTATATATGTGGTCAGTGTAAGATGCCTTCGTGACAACCCTGGAGCACCAATGCCAGTCCTTAGGCTGAGGTTGTGGGTGCAGTGTGGACTGCTCCACAGATAGATATGTTAGTAAGTGAAGTTGATGTAATTGAGGACTTAGTGAGAATAAATTGAGATAAGATGTTTAACCATTTTGGGTAGAATGCTACCATAGTTGAATGTTGGTCTAATGGTTAGTAAGAAATTTATTAGAGTGGATATTGCGATGATGATGTTGGTAAGTCTTCCCTAAATGTTTGGGGAGTTAGAAAAATTGAGTATATGTGGAATTAGTGGTATATCTATGACATGGTGGAGGATTGGAACCCTGAAGAATTTGTGAAAATTTGAATATGAGTGCTTATATGTAATATTGGATACCTTAGGGTAAAATAATAAGGTTATAAGACCCTTGATGAGGGCATACACTTGGATGACTTAAGATGCTTGGATGTAGAAATAAATTGAAATTTCAAAATTTGGATTGAGGATTGTGAGTAACTTAAAAGAACTATGGAAATGATGTGTTGGATAATTCAATATTGAAATTGGGACTTTAGTCCATGATGATTTAATGTAGGCTGAACATGAGTGAGGATATCATATCTATAAAAAGTAAAATATAAGAAGTTGAGGAAATTGCCATGGATGGCATTGGATGAATTTGATTGAAATTATGAGAGTCCATAAGTTAAGGATGGTTGGACTTGACAGATGTGAGGTGAGAAAATATAATTGAGTGTGGTGTAGTAATGGTACTAATATGCTTCCATAATGTTGTGTAGCATTGAAATGTTAATGTTGTGGCCTAACTTTATGTGGATAATAATCCTGTGATGGCTAAGTGCCAGTATATATATGTATATATATATATGTTTTGTGAAGGCCGGGGTGCCTATATGTATATCTGTGTTGTAATGAATTAGTAAACTCTTTGGTAAAAGAAAAATGATGCAATTGAAATTCCCTATGATGGGGAATGTTTGAAGAGATTGTCTCTTTGAAGTGTCATTGGACGCTCAATTTGGTATAGGATTCATGATGGAGTCCCGGTGTGCAAGTTATACCATGGCACACATGTTATTAATAATGTGACAATTAAGATTGTCCTGGGTTTCCCTTGTGGATTGAATCCTAAGAGGTGTTGCTCTTGGAAGTCCCAGGCGAGCACTGCTCGAAGTTGAAATGTATCTGGTGGTCCAGATGCGCTGAATGCATGGACTAGTATGGAAGGGCACTCTTGGTGTCATAGTAAAATATTGAGAGAAAAGTGATGTTACTTTAATGAAGTGGATCTTCTACAGTGTTGAGCATAATTGCTATGAGTCATGATGGACAACGGATTAGAACTGTACCGAGCATGGGTACTGTTATGAATTGAAAATTTTGTGTCAAAATATGAGAAAGATGTTGGAATCATGTGAGGATGATTATGCTATGGACTAATACTAATGACTAGTCAAGTTAAATGAGTAGACTGTTAAGGAAGGGAACCATATTTGGAAGGTCATAGTGCATGGTGCAAAAGTAAGATATAACTAGTATACCATTATGTACCTATATAAAACTCTTTTGCTGTTATATACGGATGTGATGTGAATGTGTTTATCTCTGTGTGGCTTATATGCCCGGAGTATATGGCTATCTCCGTATGGATTATGTTCCCGGAGATTATTATTATTTTGTATAAGCAATGTGGTGTGAGGTAGAACCTCGTGTTAGTGGGACTGTTAGTACAGCCGATGGCATGTTACCTCTTCTTGCATGAATTATAAGGACAGATTCTCTGATTGGTGGGGCATTGCACCTAGGGCCCTTAGGACAGCAAGAGCTCGAGGGGTTAAACCTAAGGATGTTTTTACCCATTGCATTAGAGGATTGTATCTTGTGAGGAACGCAAGAGGTGAATTTGGATAACTTTAAGTGAACAGTAATATGCCTAACATGATGAAATGTGTGAGGTGCCATGAGATGGTAGTTTGAATTATAAAATTGAGCACTCGGAGATGTGCATGAGTGTATACCAAGTGTGGTAGTATGGAATTATGGTTTTACGGAAATTGTGAAATGAATTATTGGATTATCACCCTATGTGAAGGGGATGAAAAATTGATTAGTGCTGATGGATTGAGTCAAAGTCTTCTGGGAAGGCTTGTGATAGCGATATGTTAAGCTAAGTTGGTGGTCAATGGTTTTTAATAAGTGATTAATTGTGATGTAGTTAAGTAAGGAGTGTGATACTAGCTGTTAAATAGAATGGTATTTGGTGAAATAAAAGGTTAATATCTCTGTCCTGGTGGTCGAGTTACTGATGGAGTTGTATAGATGCAAATTGTAGTGAGAGATGTGTTGAAAATACACAATGTTGATGTTGTTCTTGGCTAGGTACCAAGATATATGATTGAGTGTGCTAGTAGTACTTTGAATAGTTCGAGAGACTTGTGTAACCACTTATATGAAACTATGAGAATAATGACAGTGATGGATTTAGTTCCTTTTGGCATGATAAATAGGTTTTGAAAATCCCTATATGATGGGACAGGTACGAGAGAGAGATGATATGTGACCTTGGGATGATGCATACTGGTTGCATGAAATGATGATGAAGGTGGGGTGTATGGAATGAAATACATGTGGAATTGATAACATGAGTATGGAATGGTAATTAAAGAAAAATTGTTAGTTGAAATCTTGGGCATGTTGCCTTTAAGGTGAGAAATCAATGATGAACTTCAAGTTTTGAGATGATTAGTTGAAATTTTAAGTATGATCTAGTATATGAAAATTAATGAGTGAACTCGTGATTGAAGGCTTTGAAATGGCCGATGTAATGTATAAAGTGAAATGCGTGGTCCATTGGGTACCAGTTAAAGGTCTTGAGAAAGAAATTCACCGTTGTGTTTGGCGAAAGTTGGTAAACCGGTAGGGTTAGATTCGAAAGTTGAGCACAGAAATGGTGCTTGTTAAGGATAAAGTGCTGAGGTGAAATTGTACGTCGTAGGTTAAGCACATGAGAAAAGAAAAATGTGTATATACGAGTTGTGGCTAAGTGCCAAAATGGGGATTATGGCCGTTACAGAAAATAAAAGTATAGTGAGCGGGAACTAGATGATAACTCGGTGGATTGCACTGAGGGGCTGTGAGATTCCATAACAGTGTTGAGTGTGGAATAAGAAATGTGGAAAAAATTGATGACGAGAGTTAATACTCCGTAGAAAAAAAAAATCAAAGAAGGATAATTGTGGCTGTAATGTGTCAGAAGTAATAGTTGCCTGTGTGGCACAGATTAGCAGAATGTGGTATGATCCTATAGGCATAGTTGTTGATATGTTAACTAGGTAGGAGAACCCGCCAAGAGAAATTGGGGCTATATATGTTGGGTAGCCTGACTTGTGAGAAGCAATTGGCTTGGTAAAGCAGAGAAGTGCACAACTGCGTGGTGCGCTCCGGTTGTTCACATGTGGTGTCACCGGTTGAGATTGA